>JABFOW010000128.1:0-15102 GCA_022817725.1 Archaeoteleia sp. ZL-2020 | reverse complement strand
CGATGCTTCCGACTTACTGCTACCACTTTCTATAAACTTTATTACTCTAATCCGAAAATCTAATGAATAATGCATAAATTATTTCACTATACTCTAATCCGAAGCCTTTTCAACTGCTTTTACTATATATAAGGCGTTGTACTGTGGACCGTATCTCTTGTTTTCCTACCTTTTTTAAATCACTGAAAGGCTTGCGAGTATCATCTTTAATGTTAATATATAGTTCTTGATTGATTCCTTCTTTCATAATGCTACCATAAATTATGTTTTTTAAAGCATATTGATGTGACACTAACAATCAAGATTGTATACCTCGACTTATAGCGCCATAACTCTCATTATATTGCCTTTTTATGGTAATTTTATTGCAAAAATAGATTTTTATTATTTTTACAGCATAGTATTAGCATATTGAATCACATAGTTGCTAAATGATTTATACCGAATCCATTTTTAGATATTATTTACAATGCTTTAAGGAAATATTATGGTAACTTAGTTATCATATCAATTGTAACAAATATATTCTATGAAATACTCTATTCTAAAAAGACGATCAGTTATTAGTGTTACTGGGAAAGATAAATATTCTTTTTTACAAGGGTTACTTACTAATAACGTTGATCGTCTTCAGCACGGTGATCAGCGGATGATTTATTCTTTGATGTTGACTCCGCAGGGCAAGATATTTTGTGATTTTTTTCTATTTGACGATAAGAATAAAGATAGGATATTACTTGATATTCCAAGAGATTTAGCTGAGCTCATAATAAAGCGATTACTTCAATATAAGCTGCGTTCAGATGTTATATTTGAAGATTTAAATGAAGTTTTTAGCATTGCGATTACTTTTGAAGCGGTGTCAGATGCATTTGCTGCGGACCCGCGTCATGTGAGTCTTGGTTATAGGGCAATTTTGCCAGCAGAAGTAGAGTTCTCGAAGAGATCTCACGATGAAATTCTCTCTGAATACGAAGATAAAAGGATCTCTCTCTTAATACCTGACGCTATGAAAGATTTTGAGCCTGAGCAATTTTTCCCAATAGAACTTGGTTTTCAAAAGTTAAATGCGATAGACTATAATAAAGGATGTTATGTCGGGCAGGAAGTGACGGCTCGCACCACACACCGCGGTGTATTAAGAAAAGAGCTTAAGCTGATCATCGCAAATGATGGAAACTTCGATGCAGCTAATGAACTGCGAGACGCCACGTATACTATGCTAGGTTCGCATAACGAAAAAGCACTCGCACTTGTTCGGAAAATGTAGCTAATACACTCGCTAGAAATCGTAAAAAGTGTATTACTTCAGGCCATATCTCTCTATGCGCTCCCCCTAAAAGAAGAGCAACGGAAATTTTTAATCTAAATTCAACGACACTGATAATACAGCCAGCACTAATTGGGGATTCGAGGTAAGTAATGAATTTGCGGTATATTTTGCCTCTGCAGCATTAGTCTTTTCAATTGTGTCGTTATGCGTAATTACATATCTCTACAAGAATCAGTATCTACGTTATTTAGCATTAAGTGCTACTGCTTATATTGATGATGGAGTTGATCCTAATGGCGGTTATCTAGTGCCGATTACTAAAGAACCAGCAATTTATATGGATGTGATTGAGGATTTTGCTCAATCCCCAATCCCTGTTGACGGAATTTATGAGACTACAGAAGCTTATGATGCTAATCTAGCAAAATCATATGGATGCTAATGAAGCCGCTCAAGTAATGATTGATGCGCTTAGAGCTAACCCTAATAATATGTATCTGGATATGACTGTGGCTTCTGCTAAATTCTCAAACACTGCTGAAGGAATTTATTCGGAGATACAAGATTACGAAGTAATGAGTCGCCCTACTGACTCTGGAGTATATTACGCTGAACATAATTTATGAAGCGTGAATTATAGTCCTGACGCTTAAGCTCTATGTTGATGTCGATAACCATCCATCAAAAATATATAGGCTTGCGCAAAAATTGGCACAGGATGTGAACCTGTGCCAATTTTGGGAGGATGTACTATGTTTCAAGTGGAATGCCTCTCTTATCTTTTAAAAGCCATATTTTTTCCACTTCTTAGTCACAAGCTCTTGTACGTCAGAATCCATCTTTATAACTCTTCCCCATTCTCTTTTTGTTTCTGGATAAATTTTATTTGTCGCGTCAAATCCAATTTTTCCGCCTATTTCAGGCTCTATAGAAGCGAAATCTAAATAATCTATTGGAGTGTTATTCACGTGAAGTACGTCACGCTGAAAATCCATTCTTGTTGAGACTGCCCACATCACATCAGCCCAATTTCTAATGTTAATATCATGGTCTACAATGATGATAAATTTTGTATATGTGAACTGACGTAAAAATGACCATACTCCCATCATAATTCTCGTTGCATGTGCTGGGTATGATTTTTTAATAGAAACGATAGCTATCCTATAAGAACAACCCTCAGGAGGAAGCCAAAAATCTACAATTTCTGGGAATTGCTGCTTAAGAAGCGGTATAAAAATCTCATTTAATGCCTCGCCTAAAATAGACGGCTCATCAGGCGGCCTTCCAGTGAAGGTAGAGATATATATAGGGTTTTTACGTGTTGTGATACAGGTAATTTCAAAAACTGGAAATTTTTCTACAGAATTGTAATATCCAGTATGATCGCCATACGGGCCTTCATCTGCATATTCGTCCAAACTCACATATCCCTCTATTATGATTTCGGCGTGCGCAGGAACCAATAGCGGTATTGTGATACATTTTGCAAGTTCTAGTTTATGCTTTCTCAATAATCCTGCAAACTCATACTCTGATAAATTATCAGGAATTGGGGTAACAGCAGCAAGAATAGTAGCTGGATCACATCCGATCACCGCAGCCACCGGCATCCTTCTTTCGCCCTTCCATCTTCTATGGTGTTCAGCGCCACCCCTATGCTTCAACCAGCGCATTATAGTCTTATTTTTTCCATGAACCTGCATTCGGTAAATGCCTAAGTTATAGCAATCATCCTTTTCATTACCAAGACCCTTCGTCACAACAAGTGGCCATGTGATAAGTGGAGCAGGCTCATTTGGCCAGCAGGTCTGTATGGGAAGCATAGACAAATCTACATGATCGCCTATATATTGCAGTTCCTGGCATGGAGGATTCTTAATTACCTTTGGCTTCATCGAAAGAATCTCTTTCATAAGAGGCAGCATACCAAAGGCTTCTTTTAGACTGCCAGGTGGCTCTGGTTGCTTTAAAAAAGCCAATTTCTCTCCAATTTCTTGTAGATTATCTCGTGTAACACCCAGTGCTAGTGCTATACGCTCTATAGTGCCGAATAAATTCACAAGAACCAGTATAGAACTTTTGCCATTTTCAGTAACGACATTTTCAAATAATACCGCAGGGCCGCCTTCTCTTATCAGGCGATATTGGATCTCTGTCATTTCGAGATAAGTGCTCACTTCTTCCGAGACTCTGATAAGAAGGCCTTTTTTTTCTAAAACTTCTATGAAACTGGATAGTGATTGGTAATGCATTTTTGTTTCTGTACTCGCAAGTCGAGTTCTTAATAACATTCTTTAAAAACTTGCTTCTTCTAAATTGTTACGGCGTGACCTATTCTGTAAAATTACTCAATGATTCTATAATCCTGTAATATTGTCAGTATCTTTTCTTTTGCGCTTTCTAAATGCACAGAAGTTGCAACAGCATATTCGCGTGCAAAACGGTCCAGTGCAGCTTCGTAAATCAATTTTTCGCTATATGACCTTTCTTGGTCTGTGACTTGTCTATATAAATCCCTTACTACTTCGGCAATTAACTTTATGTCGCCTGAATTGATCTTTTGTTCATACTCTTGAGCTCTCTTGCTCCACATATTTTTATTCACTTTCGCTGAGCTACGCAAAACAGATAAAACTTCAACAAAATCCTCTTCAGAGCTTAAGTGTCGCAATCCAGTTTTTAAAGCCCTGGACTTTGGGACTCTCAATACCATTTTGTCTCTTGCAAAAGAAATGACATATAGCTTTGTTTCTATACCGCCAATTAACTCAATCTCTTCTCCAGTGATCTCACCAACACCATGTGTGGGATATATTACAGGATCGCCAATTTGAAATAACTTAGTCTCGGATGTCTTCATTATAACCACACTCTGTCAATTATCTTATGTTTACTCAATAACATGGTGTACTATATCATAATTGCAACAATAAAACAAACATGCCGAAACATTTTATTGACATCTTTCGAAATTATGCTTCCGAGAGGCGTTGGAAAACGCTTTATAGATATAAGACCATATATGGAAAAATTACGTTCTTTGTTTTAGCGGGGCCGAAAGTGCTGTCTTTAAGTCACATAATGAATTGTTATAACCCTTAACTAAAACTTAAGATCTAAGAGAAATTCAGCATGTGGCTGTCAAAGAGAAGTGGTATAACCAGAAATCAAAAATTTCTCAATTATAGTATATTGCATCTTCCCATTTGTTTTACATGCTAATTCTAAATCTATTAATTTCAACATCAGGCCTGTGATTTGCATATAAGACAATTTATCTGAGAGCTGCATCAAGCTTGCTTTATACTTCCAAAAAACTGGTGGCTTGAGGGCCGCTATTGCCTGCTCTTTTGTATCTCCTGATGCAACTTTGGATTTGATATGTAATATCCGCATGACGTAATTTTGCAGTAATTTTATGAATAAAATAGGGTTCACAGAGTGTTTTTGAAGCTGTTTGAGGTTTGACGCAACGTTATTCACCTCACCCCTCAAGAAACTCAAAACTATTTCATCTGGAGCTATTTCCGATTCATCACAAAATAAATCTGAAATATCTTCATGAGTTATTTTATCATATCCCTCTTTAGACATCTTATATAAGAGCAATTTCTGAATTTCATTATATGCTAGCATATAATGTTGTGGCAAGACGGATGAGAGATTTTTAGGTATGTCGCTATCATATTCAACCTTATGCCTTTCAAAAAGCTTTCTTATCAGCTGCACAATGGCTACTCTTTCTTGGATATAGCATGGTACAAAAGCCATAGATTTGAATTTTTGAAGATTCAAAAAAGTCTTAGAGCTTTTTTTTAGATCATGAGACGTGAGTATGACAAAGCAGCCCGTTGTTTCTAACGCCTGTAGTGTTTTTATGAAATCCGCCGATATAGTATCTGTGCAGTTATTAATTACCAATATTTTAGAGCCAGAATCAAATAAAGAAAGTGACATTGCCTCATCCATAAGGGTGCTATAATCCTTTATTTGTCTATATTCATACTCAATAAGTGAGGGATTATACGTGTGGTTTTTTGACAACAAGTATAATATTTTTTTCAGCGTTGCAAAAATAAGGCCTTCATCTGAGCCATAGATGAGAGTTGATGATATGTTACCAGGCAGAGTCTGAAAAAAACGCTCTATGTTTTGAATCTTTACTTCCATATCACTTTTCATCTATCAAAATCTTGTGAGATTCATGCTCTAAGTCCTCATATTGTGAATTTCTGATAGACCAAAAAATAGCAACAATAGACAAAAAGAGTATTGGGAGTGAGCAGAGCATTAAATAAAATAATATTGTCATAAAAAATAAGACCTTAGATTTGAAGTATAGCAAAGCCACTCACTCTTGGATCGCGACCACAATGCCAGAATTTTCCAGGCATTCCCTTGATTTCAAAGAAAAATACATAATTTTTACACATTTTAGTTGATCTGTCGTAACATCTTTGATATAGCTTGGTAAGAAGATGTTTATCAAAAAAATCGCACCATCCCAATGCGAACCTTCCCAAAAAACGATAAACGTGTTCTTTCGTTGCGATTTACTCACAACTCAGAAATCTTATGGTTTGTAAGTCTGAGTTGTGAGTTTATTCTTTCTCTAGAGTTAAACTCTCTTCATGCTACCACGAAATACATATAATTGCGATGCTATAATAACGAAGGAAAGCACTGGTATCCCAAATACTTTAAAATTTACCCACGTGCTATCATCACAACTCCTCCAAATCAACTCATTCAAAACAGCAAATCCTATGAACGCTATAACCCACTGAGTGGTAAGATAAATCAATTGCTTTTTATCAAGATCAAGGATTTTCTCAAATATATGTCGCACAAAATATTTTTGAAAAAAAGCACCAATAGTAAGGAAACCTGCAAAAGCTAGATATATCACTGTCGGCTTCATCTTTATAAATTTTGCATCCCCTTCAATTAAACTCAAAGTCCCAAATATTAACAAAATGATGGTGGAAAAAATCATCATTTTGGATGGCTTCTTTTTATCCTTAAGATACAACAATAGCATAGTAACCACAGTCGTAACCATTAACGCACAGGTAGCAGCCATGATGTTAAAAAATTTATATATGATAAAAAAAATCCCAAGTGAGAATAGCTGCAAGATGTTTTCTAGATGCATATGAGTAAATAATCAAACTTAAAGGTTGCGTAACAATATATAATCATACTACTATTTCATTATATCTTCTAAGAAACAGCGGATGGTGACCCAAGGATCACCTTAGGCACGTAAGGTTTTTGGAGTGTTATTACATAATGCGAAACATTGAGTTTAATGCCGTCGCTGACGATTTGTATGAGAAGGTTATGTCCACACGTGTTATTTTAGCGCTCATTCTTCTGCTGTTTACTACTGCTAGTGCTTCGAATGCGCGCGCAGATGATAATATATTCCATGTTACGAATATACATGTTTTTTACGAGGCTGGCAATCTTAAAGACTCCAAGAAGATTGCTGTAGAATTGGGTATACAAGATGCTCTAAAGAAACTAATGATAGCCTTGACTCCTTCCTCTGCGCATAAAAGAATAGAAAATTTACAGATTCAAGATTTGCGCAAATTTGTGAAGCATATACAATTTAATAGTGAGCGCATGACATCACATTCGTATATGGGTGATATGGATGTGGAGTTTGACCCAGACAATGTAAAAGCGCTACTCAGCAGCTCTGGTATGATGTATACCACGAAGAGATTCGAATCATTTATAATCATTCCATTTTTAAAAAACAGCATCGGGTGGTTTTGGTTTAGCGGAGATTGGAAGATGGCATGGGACAGGCTTCCAGCACAACTTGGAATGGTCAGACCTTCTATAGTCAGTGGTAATTTACAAGACATAGATGATATGAACCTGGGACGCTTGATGGTCGCAAAATACGTAGATTTTATTAATTTGCTCACAAGATATAGAGTTGATGAGCTTGTTTTAATAGAAGCGTCCCAATATGGCTCTTCTATGGAACTGAATGTAAGATTTTTAGGAGAAAAGACAGATAATATCGAGTCTATTTCATACGAGCAAGAATTCGGTGAATCTGATGCAGAGTGGTATCAAAGAATAGCAAATGATGTATTAAAAAAAATTGACGCAAGGTGGAAGGGA
Source organism: Archaeoteleia sp. ZL-2020 (assembly GCA_022817725.1). Taxonomy (NCBI): domain Eukaryota; kingdom Metazoa; phylum Arthropoda; class Insecta; order Hymenoptera; family Scelionidae; genus Archaeoteleia; species Archaeoteleia sp. ZL-2020. Next base: position 7,682 of record JABFOW010000128.1, on the reverse strand, counting down.
GATAAGAGAGCTTTTAGCACAAAGTAGTAATATAAAATCCAGAAAATAATACTAATTCCCATAAATAATATTGCACTGTTAACAAAGTCATTCGATGCGAGCGTTAGCGACTGTGGCAATCCAGAAAAATGCTCACTCTGGATCTAAAGAGGCCACTAATATGGCCTCTAAGGTGACCCAATTTAGAGGCTTTGTGCCTAATTTTATAGTAAATTCTTAGATAGTTTATAGATTTGTCAATTCTATAAAATCGTCATTGCGAAGGAACTGCGAGCGCAAGCGCGGTAGGACTGTGGCAATCCAGTCTCTTCGCCATTTTTCTGGATTGCCACGTCGTGCTAACGCACTCTTTGCGGCGACGACCTTATAGCAATTCTCAAAGAAAGAATGGATCGGTCTATTAATCAGCTAAGAATTTACTATAATCATCAATTCGCACTTTATTAACAGTGCCATAATATTTTCCTAGTCAATTGGTAGACTATGTCATCCCGAACGCAATGATGGATCTCCTTTTACTTGCGATCTAATCAAGAGATCTTTCGCTTCGCTCTGGATGACTGCATCTATTAATTGATCGGGAAAATACTCGCCCTCATATCCTATTATTTGTGGGAAATGGTATTATTTTTTCGACTTGGTATCAGTCTTATTGGCATATGGATTTTTGGTTTTTTTAAACACTAGCTTGATGGGAGTGCCGCTTAAACGAAACTTTTCAGAGAATGAATGTGTGAGATATTTTTCGTACTGTTGATTTACACTTTCATTTGCATTGGTAAATATCGTAAAAGTCGGCGGACAATTTCTTGTTTGCACGATATATTTAAGCTTAATAGACCTATTATTGCTAGCTTTCGGCGGATTATGGCGCTCCACAGCAGATTGCAGCCATCTATTGAGCTGTCCTGTTGAGAAAGACGATTGCCATTTTTCATATACGAATTGCATTTGAGATAGTATCAATGCAACATTTGAGTCAGTAAGCCCGCAGGTATATAAAATTGGTACATCATGAACAGCAGACAGATATTTCTTAATATGGAAGCTTGCGTTAGCTTTTAGTTGAGCAATATCTGTAATTAAATCACATTTATTGATTATGATCACAAGACCTCTGCCAGATTCGATGACTAATTGTGCAATTGCTAAATCTTGATTATCCAGCATTTGTGGTGCGCTTAGAACCAAGCCGAGTACACTGCTTCTCTGTATTGAATGTTTTGTTTTTTCAACTGACAATTCTTCCAGATGCTCGGTTATTTTACTTTTTTTGCGTAAACCTGCGGTATCTAAAAAAGATATTGTATTGCCCTGAAAATTAATATCATGCTTCACGACATCCCTTGTAGTACCAGCTTGATCTGAAATAATGCTGCGCTTATGTCCAAGTATATTATTAAATAGAGTCGATTTGCCGACGTTAGGGCGTCCTATCAGCGCGAATACTGGTGTTCGCATTGGCGTCATTGGTGCGGCAGAATTGTTGTCACCTTGCTCTGATATATTACCTTCATTGTGAGGGAGTGTCTCTCGCACATCAGGTAACTCAAGAATCTCAGAAAAATCTGCATTGCTGGACTTAACTTCGTTTTGTTCGCAATGAGGAATTTTGTTAGCAGCCCAATCAATAATCGCAAGATAAAGCTCCTGAAAGCCTAATTTATGCTCAGCAGAAATATATACAGGTTCCCCGAACCCAAGTTTGTATAAATCATTTTGATCTAAATTTAAAGCTGCTTCACTTTTATTTATCACGAGAAGCGTATGTTTAGAAGCATTACGGACTACCGAAGATAATTCAATATCTCCGCTTGAGGTACCAGCCTTGCCATCTATTACAAAGAGTATTAGATCAGCCATATCAAGTGCTGACGAGGTGCTGCCGCGCATTGCATCAGCAATTACATCCTTTTCTTCGAATTCCCAACCAGCAGTATCTATAAGTGTGACATCACAATCCCCTATTGTTGCAACTGATTCGTTAAAATCCCTTGTAGTGCCAGAAATACTGCTTGTAATCGCGGTATTTCTGGAAATCAGTCTGTTGAAGAGTGTAGATTTGCCAACGTTGGCGCGTCCAATAATTGCGATTTTATGAGAAATAGGCATGCTTTCTTGCGGCAATAATTATGGCGTCTATCTCATCTCTTGTAAGGCCATGGTTTGGCACTAATTCTATCAACTCATCCGTTGAGAGATCTGCAAGCTCCGTCACATTTTTTATATCACTGTTTATCAGCATATCAGCCAAATCTACTGTAAGATTTGGAACATATTCGATAAGCTCAGAAGCAGAAATCTTTGGCAGCAAGCTTTCTTTTGCCTTCTCTTGAGCCTCTTGACGCTCTTCTAAATGGCTTTTAGCACGCGAAATGAGCTCATCAGCAATTTCTTCATTCAGCCCATGAATAGAGGCTAAGTAAGATTTTTCAACATCAGCAACGTCTTCAATAGAGATAAAGCCTTCAGATACGAGAAGTTGTGCAAGCAAATCATCTAAGAATAATGCGCTGGTAAATTGTTCAGTAGCATTATTAAACTCATCTTGCCTACGTTTTGTTTCGTTTACTTCTGTTAATATATCTATTTTCCAACCAATCAATTCTGACGCAAGTCGAACATTCTGGCCTTGTCTTCCTATTGCTATACTTTGTTGATCATCAGGGACAACTACTTCTAGCTTTTTTTTATCTTCGTCCACGATAACTTTGGTGACACTTGCAGGAGCAAGCGCGCGAATTGCAAGAGTTGCAGGATCACTCGACCACTCTATGACGTCTATCTTCTCACCACGCAATTCAGCAGTAATCGCCTGAACCCTCGAGCCACGCATACCAACACATGAACCGATAGGGTCTATTCCAGAATCAGGACTAAACACTGCAATTTTTGCGCGCGAACCTGGGTCTCTTGCAACGGCTTTGATTTGTATAATATTTTCGTAAATCTCAGGAACTTCTTGCGCAAACAATTTCATCATAAATTGATTATTTGTTCTAGAAAGCAATATCTGTGGCCCACGTCCACTTTGATCTAGATCCAGTAAATAAGCTTTAATTCTGTCACCCTGCTTATAATAATCGGATTTGATCGCATATTCTCTCTTCAATACAGCATCCGCAGTTCCTATTTTTACAAATATTTTACTGTGTTCAATTCTATCTACTACACCATGCAATATATCACCAACTCTGTTTTTGAACTCTTCATATTGCTGTTCTCTTTCTATCTCTTTGATCTTCGAGACAATGACTTGCTTTGCAGATTGTGCAGCTAGTCTTGCAAGATCAAGCGGTGGCAGCGGATCCCGCAAGACTTCACCAACTAATATGTCAGGGTTTTGAAATCTTGCGCGTTGCAGAGAAATAACCTGCATCTTCGCCTGCTCTTTTTCTGCTCCATCTTCTACTTCACCTCCCACTTCATCTCCTTCTGTCTGTTGATTTAAAGCATCATCCTCAACAACGAGTAACTCTCTATAAAGAGCAATAGCACCAGTCTTTCTATCAATTGAGGCGCAAATTTGATGCTCTCTTCCATATTTACGGTATGCAGCGACCTTAATAGCCTCCTCTAATGTTTCCAAAATCTTCTCTTTAGGAATAGATTTCTCCCTTGCCACTGCTTCAGCAACTTGTATAATCTCACTATTTGCAAAGTTATTTAGCTGCATTTTTCTTCCTCACATTACTTTTGCTATTATTTAAAATTTCTGGTTCTAGGTGAGCGTCTAAGATCTTGGAGATTGGAATCTCTAAAATATTTCCCACGTCATCACTCAGTTCTAGAAACACTACATTATCAGTTGCTTCCGTAATTATTCCAACGAATTTTCGCCTATCGTCTATAGGCTCAGATAATGAAATCTTAACTTTATGCTTAGTATACCGTGCAAAGTCTTCAACTCTTGTCAATGGTCTATTTATACCAGCTGAGCTAACTTCGAGATTATATTTATCGCTTAAAGGGTCATGTAAATCTAACAGGACAGAGATCTGGCAGCTAGCTTTACGACAGTCATCTATCGTAATCGGTGTGTTATTTATATTCTCCAGCATAATCTGCATAATCTTGCTTTTTTTGCTCTGAATGATGCGAATGCGAACAACGGAATAACCAAGGGTAGCTAGAGATTTTTCTATGACATTTAATATGTCATTTTCTATTTGCGTTCTAAAGACTGGCATGTTTTGGCAACCTGCATAATATATAGCTAAAACACTACATGATTTTTATGAACAGTGTTTAATCTCAATAACATAACTATAAAAAAATAAGGCTGGTGAAAAATCACCAGCCTTGCTGACCTGTAGGGGCACTGTATCAAGCCTTTCTTCTTATGTCAAGAATATTCTTTTATCCTACTAAAAGCAATCTTCAGATTTTCATCGCTTGTTGCGTATGATACTCGAAAATAATTATCTATACCAAATGCACTTCCAGGAACAACAGCTACAAAAGCCTCCTCCAGTAAATATTCTACAAAATCTATATCATTTTTTATGTGTTTGCCTTTACTGGTCTTTTTACCGATTACATCTTGGCAATCTATAAATAAGTAAAATGCACCATCAGGCATAATATATTTAAGACTTGGTATATCCTTTAGTAAACTACAAGTAAGCTGAAGACGCGAAGAAAATAGCTTAGAGTTTTCTTTTATACAATCTTGCGGGCCGTTTAGTGCAACAACAGCCGCCGCTTGGCTTACAGAGCATGGGTTTGATGTGCTCTGTGATTGTATCATAGACATAGCCTTAATCAAATTCTTATCACCTGCACCATATCCTATCCTCCAACCCGTCATAGAATATGATTTTGAAACACCATTTACAGTCAAGATCTTGTGATATAAATTCGGGGCAACGGCAGCAGGTGTCGCAAATGGTAAATCGTTAAATATTATATGCTCATATATGTCGTCAGATAATACGTACACACCATCATGTTTAGCTATCACATCCATAAGCTCTTTTAGCTCATGTGTTGTATAAACAGCGCCAGTCGGATTACTTGGCGAATTTAAAAGTACCCATTTAGTATGCGATGTGATAGCGCGCTCTAAATCAGCAGGCAGCATTTTAAAGCCATTTTCTGGGCGACACTCCACAATGACAGGCAGCCCTTGCGCAAGAAGCACCATATCAGGATATGAAACCCAAAATGGCGCAGGAATAATCACTTCATCACCAGGGTCAATAGTTGCCGCAAATGCATTATATATCACATGTTTAGCGCCATTGGAGACTATTATCTGGCTGTTATCATATATAAGATTATTTTCGCGGCTGAATTTTTTAGTAATTGCGCTCTTCAGCTCATGCGTCCCATCAACAGCTGTATACTTAGTCTTACCGCTTCTAATAGCATCTATAGCAGCATTTTTTATGTGATCTGGCGTGTCAAAATCTGGCTCTCCAGTACTCAAACTAATAACATCAAGGCCAGATGCCTTCATGCTTCCAGCCTTTGTTGCAACAGCAAGTGTTGACGAGATTTTTATTTTACTTAAATGTTGAGCAAGCACGTAGCACCTCTTAGTTGGTATGTATACATAATCTATAATCCTATTCTGTATATAAATTTACCTATGAAGACAAATGTTTAGCGCGACACATTTTATAGTGTTTTAGCTAGACGCAAAGAACACTAATATAAATTATTGATGATGTAAATTTATTATCTTCTAGCGTGTCATCACAAGAGCAAACTTCCGCCCCCGTGACATACCTACCAAACCTCTGCCGTATTTTTCTACTGAACAACACTTATATTTCCATAAAGTCTTGAGATATTGAAATAAATATTTAACAATAGCATGAAATATATTACGTATTGGTACAAATATTGGCAGAAAGCGCTTATATTGCCTTCATGCCACATATAACGTCATACACATCATGCATTTCATGGAATATTAATTATTTTTTAAGCGTCATGATCGTTCATGAAAAAAATTTATAGAAAATACAAAGATATCAGAAGCTGTCACAGCACCTCGCAACAATAAATTGACCAAACAACAGAAAGAATCTATTTTTCTACTTTCTATTGGCACTTTCCTCGAATATTTCGATCTAATGCTGTATGTGCATATGGCTGTACTTCTGAATGAATTATTTTTCCCTCAGGCAGATCCTACTACTGCAAAAATGTTTGCAATGTTTACCCTTGCTGCAACTTTTGCCATGAGGCCAATTGGTGGGCTGGTTGTTGGTTGGATTGGAGATAATATAGGCCGCAAAAATACGATCATACTCACAACATCTTTGATGGCTATATGCTGTGTTACTATGGCACTTGTCCCAACATATGCAGAACTGCAAGTGTCATCGTCATGACCACAAGGGTGCTACAAGGCTTTACTTCAATGGGCGAAGTAATAGGCGTTCAGCTTTATTTATCCGAAACGCTGAAGCAACCAGGAAGATATATATGGAATGCATTTATTGATATCCAAGTTGAATTAGGCGCTCTCTTCGCACTTCTTATTGCGCATCTCTCTACTTCTTTTGGTTTTAATTGGAGAATTGCATTTATTTTTGGCACTGTTATAGCACTTGTCGGATTAGTTGCAAGGACAAGGCTAGGGAGGCTCCAGAGCTCGCTGATTATAGACGCAGGCTCAAGGCAAAGAAAGAAGCTATTGGTGATATTGATACCCAGAATTCACACATTAACGAAAAAGTAGATATGAAAGCAGTGTTTTCATATTTTTTTATCCGCTTTATAGGCCCAGTCTGTTTTTATATAGTATTATATTTATTCAGGAGATTTTATGAAAGAATCTCTTGGAATGACTCCTGCTGAGGTTATTAGCCAAAATCTAAAGGTGAGTTTTATCTCAATCATTGGAGTTTCAGCAGCTATGTATCTTGTGAGCAAATACCATCCGTTAAAGCTTGCAAAAATTAGTGCAATATTTGCTGCAATTGTATTGCTGTTTGTACCTTATTGGTTTGATAATATTTCTAGCTTAGTGTCTCTGACACTATTGCAATTGCTTATAACGTCATTCTCTTTCACTGTGGTAAGTGCTTGTCTTCAGACATATTGCATTAGCAAGAAGATTTACAATCTTGGCTGTAACATTTGGTATCTCAAGCGTTGTGATATTCAACACGACACCGTTTCTTCTAGCATTTTTAGGTAAATATTTTGGACATTATGCAGTATTACTGATATTTGCACCAATAATTACTGCATATATGATTTCAATTAGCTACCTCAAGAAATTAGAAATCAAGAAAGGTCTATATAATTCCTATCCAGATGTTGAATCGCTTGACGAGAACTCGCAGAATGCGCGCTATGAATTAGGTCATGAATATAAAAATTATGACACTAAATGTTCTTATTCTAATTCTCTTCTATCGAAAATCACAAAGATGAATGATCAGATACTAAAGAATAAGGTTGATATAAAATTTGTAGAAAAAGCTATAATCTTTGCGAAGAAATGGCACGACGGCCAGATGCGTAAGAGTGGAGAGCCATATTATACTCATCTGTTAGCTGTAGCTGGCATAGTTTCTGACTATAGATTTACAAATATAGTAAAAGCAGTTGAAAAGGCTTCGGATTAGAGTATAGTGAAATAATTTATGCATTATTCATTAGATTTTCGGATTAGAGTAATAAAGTTTATAGAAAGTGGTAGCAGTAAGTCGGAAGCATCG
>JABFOW010000127.1:0-15118 GCA_022817725.1 Archaeoteleia sp. ZL-2020 | reverse complement strand
TATCTAGAAATATATTTAGTAACATTAATCAATCCTTTTTCTCAGTGTGTGCAAGAATCACGAATAAAGTATCTTAATAACGATAGAACCGGGAATATTATACTTGTACTGTATATAACAGCATATTAGACGGACAAGCCCAGATAGAACATAAACGTAAAATTAATGTTAATTTAACGTTAAGAATTTTATATTATCAACGTGAAAATAACGTTAAGAATTTTATATTATCAATGTGAAAATAACGTTAATGAGCGTTAAAATAAAGTTAATTAACGTTATTTCGATTAATTTTACGTTATTTTTAGGGATGGTTAAAAACATAATCAATTGTTCTCACGAACGTGTTCGTGAGAAATCAAGAATAAGGGTCCCTGGACTGCGACTGACTACGAACTCTACTCTAACTCTAACTCTGGTGCTCATATGGGGCGAGATCTCTTACTACGACGAATTTGCCAATAATTGCGGGTTCTGGTTTTATTATATCTACTGATGATCATTTACCCACGATTCTTCCTTCAAATATTAATATTTTATAAAACAATTTTTATAAAATAAATTTTTCACTTAAACATTTGCAAAATATGAATGTAATAATTGTATATACATATTCATAACAAAATGGTAAAATATGTAAATGTTACATTTCGAGTTTTGATTTGAGGGCCCCCGGGCATTGCCCGGGTTGCTCGGGGGGTAGTTCACTGATAAATAGCACTTGTACTGAATGAATATTTGGTTACATTGTTTTGACATGACATTGGCGGCACTTGATATAAATAAGTGAACAGACCCTATGTGTGTCTTTCGCTCGCTAGCATATTCGAGCGAGACAACAAGAGCGGAAAAATGTTGTATGTATGTATTGGTAATCTGTGTGCGTCTTAATCTTAAAGTCTTAACCAGTGGATGACAGATTCGTGCATTTTTATCATGAAAAATAAAACATATATTAGGATATCTAGAGTGTTACTACACGGATTGAGTTCATTTTAGGCTGATTCGATTAGAAAAAGATTAGATGTTTGTTATGACGGGAACTTTGTCGGAGGGGCTGTAGAAGAAGGGAAGTAAGGGAATGTTTTTACCACTCGCGGTATCGCAGTTCCGGATTTGTTCTGTTTTACCGACAGGATAATGGTGTAACTAGTCATAGAAACATATGAAACATTACAATCTTAGTATAGTAAGGTGAGAACATATCGAAAAAATTTAAGAAAATATAATTATCTTTAAAAAAAAATTAAAATTAAATTTAATTAAATAAATAATTTATTTTAAGTTTTGCCTAACGTTGTATAGTATTATTTAGGTTAGAAAGTAAATATAAAAATATAATTATCACTATTTTACAATCCTCCTACTTACGATCTATTTCCATTAATTTTTACGTTAGCAAATACACTCAAAAATACACATTTTATTTTGTAATTTTAACTCGCTGATCGAGGATTTGAACTTGGACGCTCAGATATGTTTTTTACAGATAATTATCACACAATAAAAACGATTTAACATTAGTAAAATGAAATCATATCTCATTATGAATAGTTGCAAACAGCTAATTGTTCTATAAAAAGAAATCAATATATTATTTGTTTGTTTTAGTATAAGTTGCAATATCTGATGAAATACATGTAGTTATCGATATTCCTATTAAAATAATGCACATTGAATAATATATAAGATTTAAAGGTTAACATAGATAGATATTTTAAGAATCTAATATATTTTATATGAATTTTAACATATTTCAAGATCAAAATTAAGTTTTTGTAATTAATATCTAACTATCTACATGAAACAATTATTGAAGATTAGCAGAAAATATTTAAAAAATATTGTGTTTGAGAAGTAGTTTATATCAGTTTTGTCGAAATACGAAAAGGAAAATGTCTACTTGTGACAGCAACTGTTTTAAAAATAACTACTCGAAACAACAAAAATTCTATTTGTCAATGCTATACATTTTGCATTATCAAATATTATCAGCGATAAGAATATTACTAATACAGAAAATTCATCTATTCCTTGTAATAATTGTAAAGTTTCACTATTATAGTTTAATGAAAAGGTGTTTTAATACATATAGTATTTCCACATTAATATAATATCTTACAATTTTTCGTTTTTGTTTCATTTTTGTAGAAATTCGGAATCACTTTCATATATTAGATACAGAGTAACTATATTGAATCAATATATAATATTGCATTATTATGAAACTTGTTTATTAAAATTAATTTTCATGACAAAATACGTTATTTTGATAGTCGCAGAAGTCGTCTTAAAGAAAAACATAAATATTCTTCACGTGTCGTAGCACTCGAAGAGTTTCTTAAGTGTGATTCCCTTTACAAGAAAAGTAAATCTCACAAGTTTCATTGTTCAAATTGATCATTTCTAACCCACCGAGAGAAAACTCTGGTTATACGAACTGTAAAAATGCAGTTGGAAAGACACTACTGGATAGTTGTAGTTGCTGCAACTAATGCTATTGCAGTTGCACTATGGAAGAGTGAAGTAAAATATAGTTAGAACTTAAATGATTGCACTCAGAAAAACAATTTTGTGTAATTAACAAAATAGATTGATTAAAAAAACGATTTGTTATATCAACAAAATGTTTGGTTGATCTAAGAAAACGTTTTATTGATTCAACAAATCATGTCGTTAACCATAAAACAACGAAATAATTTTATTAATTCAACCAAATTTTTGTTCGATCAACAAAACGATTTTCTAGATAGTTCGATCAACTAAACGAGTCTATATCTTTTTTAATATTGGGAGGTAAATATGCATCTTTTTTTAAATTATTAAAAATTGTACCTCTTGAACATGCCGTTTGAATAAAATAATAGCATAACATTAAATTATTTAAATTTATTTAACAATTTATAAATATTTGTATTAAAATGTTCTTCAATTTAAAATGCAATGTATTCTGTATTTTATTTTCGTGTTTCGAAAACGTAATTTATTACAAAACTTATTTCAAAAATAAGTAATTTATTACATATACGTAATTTATTACAAAACTTATTTCAAAAATTATAAAATATGTTTGTAATTATAAAATAATTACAGACACGAAACGCGCTTATTTCAATAATGCTTCAAGTTATCGAAATTTGATTCGCATCTGTGATGCCTCGAAAAGTCGTAAGAATATCCGAATCGTAATTCTTTTCTCGGCAAAAGTATAGGCAAAGAGCAAAACGTTGTCGAGCTATAACGCGGAGTGCAAGTAAATACATCCGCGGCTACACACAATAGTCCATAACGGGGACAGTGCGTTCATAAAGTTGGTTCAGGCACGGCGTATTGCTTACGGCTACCAAAACTTAGCGCTCCTTGTTATTCCTTAGGGCTTCTCGCCGTGGGGCAGCTGGTGTGGCTGCGCTCGATACTTTGTTTTGCCATTAATAACCACTGTCTCACCCGCTAAATTAACAGCCTCCGACGTTTCGCGGAGGGATGGCGGCAACAGCTTTTCTCAATTAATCTGCGTTACAAATGCGCTTACGCCTCGGCCACTATTTGCCGAATGAATACTTCGGCAAACAGTACCTGAATGTAAAGTGACATTTAACTTCAAGGTGCAAAAGTATCCCTAATTTTACGAAATTCATCGAAGTCATTGAAAAAACACTTCTTTCTTTAGATTAATTATATATATATATATATATATATGAAATGCATTTCTGTTAATTTAAACAATTAGTTTTATATTTTTTATACACATTACGTGAAAATAATCTTATAAATAATGTTATTTATAATGAAGAGAATTAATTAAGAATTTTTCTTAGTATCTCTTATTTTGTTCTAGATTTTTTTCTGAGTAGTCTTTATCTATTTCATATTTTTGATAATTAATTTATCAATTTTTCTATTTTTAGACATTTTAATTTTTCGAAACGTTTGGTAAGTAGTTATTTAACGGTTAGAAATATGTTATTGAAATGTTGTGTAATTACTTACAATTGTTTAATGTCGACAAAAACATTTGTGTCATAATTTATATATCTTATTACATCGTAGAAGAGGTTTTAAATATTATTATGTTCAGCTGATTTTTAATTTCTATTCTAAAATGTAAATCTGTACTAATTATAGTATTAGATTTGAGAAAATTGATAGCTAAAAATAATTATTTGTATAAGCGTTTTTAGAGTATAATATGAGACATAAAGTAACGTATTTCTCCAAAATATAAATTAAATAGAAGAAAATTTAAAAAATTTTTTTTAATTTTTTAAAATATTGTTTCATAACCTTAAAATAAAGATGTTTTATAATTGATTAATATACCTCTGAGTCCCTAAAAACTTTGAAAGAAATATCTTCCCGAAATATATCTTATGATAAACAGTCATTTATTGTTTCAATAAGACATCTGTAACAATTAAAAAACTGAACCATTAAAAAAAATATATTTACAAATAAAAAAAAGTCTCATCCCACAATTACCATTTTTCATCGTGGTAAAGTAATTTGAATTGCTTTCGTATAATATTATACGTGACAGAATTGTGTAAAAAAAATTGCATAGATCAATAATAATTACTGCGATATTGATTTGACATAACATAAAAGTCAATGCAGTTTTGTTTTATAACGTATATTGTCTTGACTACGAAACCACATATGTAGGTCATGCATAATGATTTTTACATATTATGATGAAAGAGCATGAATATAATCTGACAAGTGATAAACTAATTATAGTGACAAAAGATGAATGAAACCATAATTAAACTATTAATTGAAACACATTTCTAATCTTAAGAAATGGAACTAAACACCACCGAAGAACAGATTTGATGTTACTTCATATTGAAAACATTATACACAATCTAAACTTACAGACACAGATTAATTAAACACATTATACAAAAGATTATTCGTAAATAAAACATTATTTGTGGCTATTTGTGACTAAAACAAATTACTTTCATTTTAAGTCTTATTGAGGTAATGATATTTCTTCATTTAAATATTATCGCATAAAATACAAAAACTTCTGAATTCAAATACAAATATCAAACAAGATATTTGTCAATAATTATAATGTCGTAGTTAGAAAAAATAACTTTAAATATATTCCATTAATTTGTAAATAATAATTTCAAATAATACAAATTTTAGTTCCAGGAATTACAAAATTTGTATCATAAAAAAATGTTAACCTGCTGATGAAGATTTATCTTAATTGTTGATAGATAATTTAGACTTTCAAAATTGTTTTTCTTTTGAAAATGTCTATCGATTTTCGTTCTACATAATTATCAATAATTACATCATAATATTTCAACAAAGACATAAATTGTTACGCTTTGTTACAAACATTATTTAACAGAATTAATCATGATCGAATACTAATATCCCATTCAATTCTTTATTAAACAATAAGTTTTATTGCGCTTGAATTTGAGTTAACATTTAACGTCACTGACTCATCTGTATAATGAAGATTCAATGTGCATTCGATTAAATGGAGTATGCATTGTTGACGATTAATTACGAATATCATCCCGTTTAATTCATTTGACTATTATGCGTTGTGTGTGGTAGTTGAGAATAATGCTTACAAAGCGATCCACTACACTCATCTCTTTATTTACGCGAAATAAAAATACAACTCCAATACACTTTAACTAATACATTGTTAAATATAAATTGCGCGTTAATCTAATTGTTAAACATACGATTTAAAAACCTCTCAATGCCATCTAATAAATATAACTCTTTTTTGACGAAAACATTAATATTAATTCAAAAAATGCAGAATTCCTTTTCGAAAATTTCTAAATCAATTCATAGATATTAAAAATACAAAATTTGGATCTTATACTTTGAGAGCGTGCTGGAAAAGAAAATACTGTTTATCGAAATTGTTTTTGAAAGTTCAAAGTGTAACGAAGATAAAGATATCATAACAAAATAAAAAATGGAATAGAAAAAGAAATATCGAGTTGACCTGGCAGCCGGCCGATCGATGCACTACGTACACCTACAGCAACAGTGTACCTGCGCCGCGCTTGCCTGCGCTGATGCCAAAAGCTACGCCTGTCTTCGCGGACGCTTCGCCAGGCTGGCTCCCACGAGTGATCCTAGCAAATGTTCCAATTACCTTTACCACTTACCGAGGACTTCCTGCTATCGACGTGTCCGGTTGAAGAGATTCTCGGCACTAATTCGGTCCAGGAAAAACCACGATACTGTGTCCGGAATACCAAAGCGATCCAGTATTTAAACTTGGATAGATCATAATCTCAACACAAAGATCCAACAAACCTTCATTGGAATGCAATTAGAGAATTTTAATATTCGTAACTAAGGCAGCTGTTCCAATTTCAGACCACTTAAGAGAACCAACTATAATTATTTTGATATACAAACTTCATAAGAAATTTCCTTAATAAATATAATTATTTATTAATGAAATTACTTCCTTAAAATATCCTTCGCTTCTTTTTACAAGGAAATGACACCTCTTTTTAGAGAATCATATATATTTTTAATTGAATTAAATGAATTAAACTTAGATAATATGGTACCTTTTGTAATATATGATGTGAATATAATATGATGTTAATTTGAACTACATATTTATTCTATAAAGATAAGAGTTTCCTAATATACATTAATTTACATGTTACGCTATATTTTACTTATGTAAGTCAACAATATAAAATACACATATAACCTAAATAAAATGTTTAAAATTGATTGCATTGCTTAATATAATTGTCTTAACAATGAGGAAAACCATTTTCCAAAATTCCATATTGAAAAACGTTTAACTTGAACATTTTATCTTGCGACACTACATTATATGTTAATAAGATCTTGTTAATTTGTATATATACATTAAATGGCCAGATAATAGTAATTTTAATTTGGAAACATTAATTTACTGTAACATAATATTTCAAAATTAAATTTTATTTTGCCATCTAATGTACACATAGAATTTAACACAGTCTAATGACTAAAAAATTTAAAAGTCATGTCAATGAACATACAAAATTAATTTGAGACAAAAAATAAAGTTGAGAACTGATATCTTTATGTAGCTATACAAATATTATTTATGCATTTAAAAAATGATAATGAATTATATAAACATTAAAATCATTTTATATATAATATAAATTATTAAATTTGCCATGTTTAATATTTAATTAAAGAAATAGGTACTTCTCAATATAAAATGAGTTCAAATTAATAATTGCAGTATTTTTCAATTTGCTATTTATTTGAGTTTCTGTCATATCCAAAATATGCATTTTGAAATTTACAATAAGATATATTGCGATGTTTAACAAAAGTTTCTAGCGAACAAAATGTTTTTATGGAAATTTCATGATCCTGTATTTGGTTGCAAGGTCGAAATACAAACGCCGTAATCAATGATAAACACTTCTATGTGAATTTACGTCAATTAAATAAATGTTACGTATTTAAATTATTTACATTTTTCAAGGACATGTATGATGTAAGACGATAATGAATTTTATAGGCAATCTATAATTTTCTAACAATTATCACCTTGATAATAATGATATAATAATGAGTTTGATAACAGCGGTAAATTAAACCACATGTAGAAAATTGGGGACATATTGACACGATTTTAATATAAAAGGTGAATTTTGTTACGTCCAGTCATCATTCTTTCGTAGTTGCTTTTTCAGTAAGGATCAAAAAAGTACCAAAAACGTCCAACATGTACGGCAAAACTCTTTTTATTGTTTTGATAGCTGTTGCAGCTGTATTGGTAAGTATTTTAAAAAGTTGAACTACATTCCATTATATTATAATAATTTAAATTTAATATTAATCAAGATTAAATTGTCTATTAAAATATTATAAACATTAATTTTGTTATATTTAATTAAAGCATATTAATCAACCAGTCATTATTTCAAACTCACAAATACATTTAATAAAATATGTTTAGTAATGACAGATTATTAATGTTTGCAAAACATTAAATCATTTGTTATAATATATTTATTTCTTAAACTTTTTAGGGCGCTGATGAAGCCGAGACCAAAGAAGTGGTAAGTGTTTATAATTATAATTTAAGGAATTACTTTTTTAACAATTATGTCATACAGTATAAAATTAAATGTATAATAATTTTATGGCGAAATATATTTTCGAATTGAATTTATTACGTTAGTTGACTAATAAGAAAAATTAATTATGATAGTTATTTGCTTTTTGGTGAACATCGTATTATTATAATTAATGCGTATTTAAATTGACCAGCAATATTAAATGCAATTGTTATTCGTAATGTTTCAGGTAACTTCTACTCCGACTCCGACATTGGTATTCACCCAGCAGGATAGAGAGATTTTGAACGAACTGGCTGAGTTTCTTGTAAGTATCCCATGTAAAGAAGTTATATATAGATTATATATAATATTATTTATAAATAATAGCTGATTTAAACATTATATATAAAGTTAAGCATATATAATTTATATATACATTAAATATAACTTAACTCTAAAATGGATCATGGATTTTTTATACATTCCGTTTAAAAAAAATTATATAAATAATACATACATTTTATGCTTAGTTATTTTATACGACTTAAATGAAATAATATATCATTTTATACAAAATTTCTATAGGCAAAATATTTATTTTTATAAATTATATTTAAACTCAGTACATGAATAAAGATAATATGAAAAAATAATAGTATCGTTCATATATGCATAATTTTAAATAGAATTTATGTATCAGTTTTTTAATTCAATATTAGACTTCATTGAAATTGACATGGTTGTAAACTTAACATTGTTTTAGTTCGAATTAAAGAAATGTTTATTTTGCTAATTACATATCGGGATATTATTCATATAACACATTAAATAATTAGTGATTTAATAATTTATTTGATTGACAAAGTTGTAAGCGCGACTGAATTCCGCGAATTAAATATTAGTAGATGATTATTCTACATTTGAAGGCAATGTAATTAAGATGATGATTGTTGATTGATAAACTTAATGATTGCGGAAGATATTGGAAATCGAACTAATTATACTTTGATTAAACTTAAAAATTGTTTAAGTATAATGATTACTTGGTTTTTTATTGTTGAAAATAAAATAGGCACCAACGTTTTCTATTATAATGTGCGCTTAGAAAATAATGTAAATTAATCAAGATAAGTCTAAAATTGTATGAGACGTAATTATTATAATTATTAATTTCATGTATAAATGCATGGAAATTACAATTAGAATTGAATATTTAATAATAAAATTACAATTACATTATAAATTGAATAATGAAAAATACAATGTCATTATGAACATTTTTATAATTGTAATCATTATGATTATGTAAAAGTATTGACGTAATTAATATGATTATATAAAAATATTACTAATTGTACCTAATTGCTTTTCTTTTTCAATGAGAAGAAAAATGCTGATTTGCTTCAAACCAACATCCCTGAGGACACAAACAACAATATCCCTGAGAGCACTGACAACGACACTATTAAACGAAATGAAACTAACATCCGTAATGCTCTGGTAATTATATTTGTAACTGCACAATTAACAATTTTTCAATATTTTATATTCGCTAAAAAATATATTTATTTCTTCAAACTTCTTATTTATTTTTTTAGCGCCAACTGTTCTCTGACATCCACAACATCAATGAGGTAAATATAAACTATAATCAACATTATTCTGACTAAACAAATCTGTAATAGAAAAATAATGTTTATATGCCTGTTACTGTTTATGATTATTATAATTATCCGTCTATTCAGGCATTTAATACATTTTCCCCAATAATATTGAAATATAAACTTTAATTTATTACTTAAATAAATATTCTAACTGTTCAGAAGTAACTCTAAAGTATAATAATTTCGGAATTCATAAGATTCCATCTGAAACAATGTACTATATATTTTAATGAACGTATTGATTTCGATATTTACCTTTATTTTTATTCTATCCTTTTTATTTTTATTCTATCTTTCAGGCCCTTCATAATAAGCGCAAGGATCAGTTTATGAACACTGTCAACAGACTCGAACAGATTCGTCAGAACTTCCACAACAGATTCCATAACATTGTTAACAGAATCGTCAGTATCGGCGAGAAGACTGATTCCACAACTCCATCCGCAAAAGCATGAAAAATGAAGAAAATGATTTAACACATTACTTAACTTATTTGTGGTAATTATGTTTCTTCTATTTTCTTCAATTCTGTATTATTTCACTTGATAATTGTATCAATTTCTATCAATTGGTTCATTTGAAAATGATGTCATTTTTCACTCATAGACCATTAATTAAAATAATATCATACTATAACAATAATTTACACAAAATTGTAAACATTATACCTGATTATAACGAACATAAAAAGTGTCATAAATAAAATAAAAAAGTATTCAACGATGAATATGCAGTCTTATGTTTACCCTTATTATGTATTATAACCTACACATATGATAATGAATTAATTTGCATACATAAAGTTTATAAAAATGTAATTCCGATGCATTTTTGTTGAATTTTTCATATATATTATATTTAGTTTAAATTAATTTAACTTAATTAAATACACTAACTTTTAAAGGTTTTAATTTCCTAATTAAAAATTTTAAACATAGATAATGTATCACCAATATTCATACATTAATTTACGTGATAATAGAGACTGCAGTTGTTTT
This sequence comes from Archaeoteleia sp. ZL-2020, assembly GCA_022817725.1. Lineage (NCBI taxonomy): Eukaryota > Metazoa > Arthropoda > Insecta > Hymenoptera > Scelionidae > Archaeoteleia > Archaeoteleia sp. ZL-2020. Next base: position 4,378 of record JABFOW010000127.1, on the reverse strand, counting down.
AAATTTTAACATAACATATATTAGGCAACTCCATTTTTGTATTGCTACAATGTAGCTGTAATGTCTGATTTAAAAAGTTATTTCTCTGATATATCTTCTTAGAAGTAATGTACAAATGAAAACAAGTGTTCGTGAAATAACAGTTAGTCGTCGTTAGACTTTTATTGAAAGAATCATGTATATGTTTAAACTCAAAAAAGAAATAAAAAGAATAAAATTAAATTCTCATAAAATATTCCTTAAAATATGAGAAATTTCCACATTTATCTTTAATTCAACACATGTAAATACAATTTTCTATCAGTGTACAAACGTAGTTCATTTACTTTATAGATTTCCGGTGAACTTAAAAATTCACATTTTTGTCCACATGTTACGTGTTTAGAAATTTTCACTATTTTCGCCAAATTATTCGATACCCCATTCGATACCCCGACACCCCACCTTTACACAACATGCTTCCTCCTCTCACTACCTATGCGGATAACGTAATCTCTTAAAACAAAGAGACGAATCACTACAACGACCCCCGCACCTCCACACCAGGCATGAAAGGGAGCCCATCGGCTAGTTGTGGGGGCTACACCAGTTCTCCTGTGGTACTGAAGTTAAGCCCCACAACCGCATAAGAGTACTTGGGTGGGTGGCCCCAAGGAAAAATTTATACGAGGTGTTGGACTACGTTGTGGAGGGGGAGTCGATCGTGTGGCTTTCGCCGGCGACTCACGTTCGGCGTCGGAAGCTACTGTAGTTCCCATTCTGAAGTCAGGTAAAGACAAATGTAAGCCCGGACGCTACGGACCCATCGCACTAACCTGCACTATGTACAAAATATTAGAGAAAATTGTAAAGACTAAGATGGTTTCTAGAACGCCAGGGCCGTATAATCAACACCCAGTTCGGCTTTCGCCCTAATGTCTCACCTCGTCAGCCTCGAAAATCATATACGTGAAGCTTTCGCCAACAAGCAACACGTCATCGCAGTATGCTTGGATACCGAGAAGGCATACGACATGGTATGGATTCACCGTATTCTGGTAAAACTCCAAGCAATGGGGATCAAAGGCAACCTCTTCAACATTATTAAGAACTTCACCCATACCAGAACCATCCAAGTCCGTACGAATCGAGGCCTGTCTGAGAAAACAAACACCGAAAACGGAGTCCCCAAGATTCGGTATTGAGCGTGACTTTATTCCTAATTGCCATCAACGATGTCGACTGCAATATACGGGCCCCCGTTATAGCCTGTAAATACACCGACGACATCACTCTCTTGTGTAAAGGCAGAAATATAGCCACCACCCAGAACCTAATACAAAAATCACTTGACAATATGGTCCCAACAATCAGGCTTGAAATTCGCCGCCCACAAAAGCGATTGCGTACTTTTCTCTAGGGCTGGGTGGCCTCATACCACCACGCTGAAACTAGGCGAAAGTAGATTAAAGTACGTTGATCAGGTCAAGATTCTCGGGCTTACCTTCGGTACTAAACTATCCTGGTTGGCACATATTCGACTAATCAGAGACGCTTGCAAAAAACGTTTAAACCTCGTCAAATCACTTGCATATAACAACTGGGGAAGCGATAGATCGATTTTGCTCCTAACCTATAAAGCACTAATCCGGTAAAAACTAGACTACGGCTCGTTCATCTACAACTCAGCTAACTCGAGTACCCTAAAAGCTCTGGACACCATACATAACGCTGGTTTGAGGATTGCAACCGGTTCTTTTCATACCAGTCCCATCGGTAGTATCCTGATAGAAGTCAAGTAACCTACTTTATACCACAGAAGACAACAGCTAAGCCTTACCTACGCTATCAGAGGAGCAACGTTAAACAATCCTATAATATACAACGATGTGTTCCCCAACCCTAACATCTGCAGCACATCGACAGCCGAAATGTTTGCCCTGCTCTTAGCATTTAAAGTTATTGTAAAATCAACAAAACCAAACTTTGCCATTTTCTGCAACTCACTCTCTACAATAACGAAAATCACAAACACCAACAGTAACCTCGACATGATCAACCAAATACAACAAGTATACAATCACACCCTCCTCCAAGGCAAAGCAGTCAGGTTAATATGGATCGCAGCCCATAAAGGAATTCAGGGAAACACCATAGCTGACGTAGAAGCAAAAATCGCCGCATGATCCGACATAACGAAAGCCAAGACAATCATAATATCCACGAATGACTAAAATACGTTATGCCCAAGCTACAAAAACGTTGGAACGATATCTGGAAATCCATGAAGGCCAGTGAGCTCCACAAATCAATTACAAGGCTTACAGACATCACAATAAGCAACGACTTATTCCGTGCAGAACAAGTCGCGCTCACGAGAGTTAGAATAGGACAGACCAAACTCACACATATGCACTTACTGAAACGGGAACTTCTGCCGGTCTGCAGCATCTGGAGCGCCCGAATGACGATCTCCCACATCATCAAGGAATGCCGCAATTTCGCCCAACAGAGAACCAAACTCAACAGCCAAGAAACCGTAACGGACCTACTGACATCAACTGCTGCTCAAAGGAACCTTGTCAAATTTTTGAAGGAAGCAAACCTCATGAAAGAAATTTAATAAACGAGGATAGTTCCGGTCGCTAATAACCTTGTAGTTGATGTGACAATAAACCTTCAATTAAAAAAAAAAAGAAACAGTAATATGAATCTATTAGTAACACTAATACGGGAATAAAATGTAATGATTTAACAGGTAAACACACTCAAAGTAATACGAAGTAAGAATATAACGGGTGATGAATAAAAAATTAAAATAATTCTGAACAATTTGTGTTGTTCCATTGTTTATTGAATTCTTACAGGGGTTTATTTTGATGTCGAAAAATCGGTTAAATTCGCGTCCGTGAGTCGCTCCATAGATGTATTACCTTGAATTCCCTCTCCTCGACGGCCCGCTCACTATGACAATCGACGGAAGGACAGCCCGCCGAGGAGACACTAAGGGAAGGCACCCATAAAGCACGTACCCATAGATATCGGCATCGAAAATCATGTGCACTGGAGCTGGATCCATCGGATCTGGGTCAACCAGTTCCAATCCCGGCACATGGGCCACTTCACGTTCTGTCGACACACCCCACCGAGGCATTGCCAAGGACTTGCACAGTGGCGGAGGCGGGAATGAATGGCGCAACGATCTCATTGGCCAACTCATTCGTTATCAAGGAGCAGGTCGATCCCTGGTCCAACAATGCCCGAATCTTAATTCTCTGACGGGAAGTTGAGGTCACCAGTACCCATACTGCCGCTAACATGACCCGAGCAGGCTTAAAAAGTTGTCCAGCTGCTAAATAAGATTGCACAACCGGAGTGTCAGTACATTGAACACTACCGTGTTCCGAACCGGTAGCTGTGTCGTGGCCAGGTGACCACACCGACCCCGGGACATAGGTCTTCGGTTTATGCAACAGAGTGTGGTGTTGTTGGCGGCAGTCACCGCACGTATTTTTTACAGGGCAGTTTGCCCGCCGATGACCAGATCCTAAACAATTTATACATAAGTGATACCCAAACACTAAATCATACCAATGTTCCGGCGTCCTACCTCTCAGCTCAGGGCAATGAAAGGCATAGTGGTTAACCTGACAAATAGGACACCGTTCAGAGTTTGTCGCAATAATGTCAGACCTCGCACTTTGAAAAGATTGAGACCCAACCGGCTTGACATTGATGCGAGTAGCAGAGATCGGTGCAGGGGACGGAAGCGATTCGCGGGTTCGGATCCCCTGAAGGACGAATTCGTCGAGCCTTGCAGAACAAGGGTAGTCTTCGTCGTCACCCAACTGTAACTCTCAAGCCCGTCGCGTATTGTTGTCCAGTTTTTGAACCAGGGTGAAAACGACTAAGTCAAAAACACCTGTCGGCCTGGAATTCGGTCATCGTGACCCTTGCTATGACCTTTTCGGTCTCGCTTTCAGAGCTCATGGACTGTTGAGCCCCAGAAGATTGCGCAGGCAATGCTGTCCAAGCTAACACGCTGACCGTGTTAGCTTGTGGAAGAGCGGAAGTCAATTCAGGTCTTTTGCAAACAACTATGAAATAAATAGAACAATTGTATTCGTGGTCAGAATGTTGGGAATAGGAAGACTGGGAATTAACATTTTTTGTGATCTAATGGATTTCGGACAAGGTTTACGTCAAAATACGTATGCCATTGCAGTTAAATATATTCATGAGGTGGCACAAATTGTTTGGTTTGATTTGCAGAAGAAAGTAGTTGAAGAAGAAAAATCCGGTGATATTCCCTGGAGAAAGCGCGGCTTCGCATCTTTGTTTTCAGATTTTGTTGTTAAGGGAAGTTATTGTCAAGCTTGCACTTATTGGAAACAATGGG
>JABFOW010000126.1:0-15118 GCA_022817725.1 Archaeoteleia sp. ZL-2020 | reverse complement strand
AAATAAAATTACACAGGTTAATAAATTCAACTCGCTGATTTCGCCACGTTTAGAACGTGGTCTCGATAGAAAAGGAAATCCGAGTGTGAACTTTGGTGCGTGACAAGGACATTAAACATGACGCAGCATGTATATAGTTAGTTGCATCGATTCGAAGACATAGTAGAGGGCAGCACATTCAGCGCCACCGCTGCTGCGTATGGCTGCGTTAGATTCATTTTGTAACGTTACAAATTTCAGCCACATGCATTTTAACCATTCGTCAATTTAAATATTCTGCATTTTAAAAATTCGTCATTTTGATAGGTTCGGCATTTTAAGCATTTGGCATTTTGATCATTCAGCATTTTAACGATTCGTCAATTTAAATATTCGTCATTTTAAAATTTCGTCATTTTGACAGGTTCGGCATTTTAAACATTTGGCATTTTGAGCATTTGGCATTTTGGAGATTCGTCATTTTAGAAGCTCCCCAAAAAATTTGTAAGCTGCAATAATTTTACAGAAAAGAATGCATAATAAACAGTGAAATAACAGTTATTGATCATATTTATTACAACATGTAATTGTTAAGTCAAGATGTAATAATAAATTGATAAATCCTATGTACGAGAGAAAAACAGAGATAACCCCCTCCTTGAAACGTTGCAATAGCGATGATCTCGGCGTTCGAAGCCGCGCCATGAACTTTAGTCCAATTGCCACACTCGTGGCACATGACGTCACAGCGCTTCAACCAAACGCAATACGCACAGCGCTCACGTTTTCAGATATGAAACTCAAATGAATTTGAATAGAAGATAGGAAATTCGCACATCCCAGTAAACGAAAACCAATAGCAATCAATTAAAGCACCTAAAACACAATACATTTCAATTAAATTCAATTACTGAATTTAAATTTTACAATTCCTGAATGTGATTGTATTGTGTTTTAGGTACTTTAATTACATTCTATTGATTTTTGTTTAACACCCATTTTAATTGCACACGTCGAATAACTCGAAAACAACGCATTTAATTGAAAATTGTTTTACACAAAAGTTATTTGGTTTCGACAGGGCCACAACACGACGAACTTGGCAGGTGTATCTAATTCCACACCATGGTCCATATTAATTTTTGAAATGGAAATTCTCATTTTTTGTCTCTGAAAACTTGAAAAACTCAGTTTTGCAGTTTTGCAGCATCATTCAGTTGTTGAGAACAATATTTGGTGAACAATATTTAATAGAAAATTTTTGAAACGTCTCAATTTTAGTAATTATTAAGTCGAAATATCTCTTAAAATGTGTGACATGAGTTAGAAATGGATAAATCTGTAGACCTTGATTTTATTATTATTAATTTTATTTATCAATACATAAAAAGTATGTCAAAAATACATAAAGTACCAACTATTTTGGCCATCTTTGTCAGGAAAATTGACAAATCCTGAAGATGTATTACATTTATTGTTCATGTGTTATGCACAAAAACTTGGGCTTTAAAATTTTGAATAACTTTGTTTTATTTCATAGGTTTGTAATTTATCAATTATAATTGTTGTTGAAATTAAATGTGTTCTTTTATTTATTATCTAAGTGTCAATCCAGCTGAAATTCCACATTGTACGATGATATATTTTAACACAAATATATTTAAAATAAATTGTGGAAAAACCTCCAAGTATAAAAATAACATTTTCCTCAATATCTCATAATTCAGTTACGCTACTGAGACATCGTTCCTTAAAAAAAGTATGTCTTTTCCGTTGCGCCACCTTTTTATCTTTGGTTGGTGTTTTTACAAAATACCTCGAAATCTTTGCCTCAGTACTAGGTTTTTCATTTTCATCAGTTTCTTCCCATTCAACGGATAAGGCTTTAGATTTTAGAATAGTTTCAGCAGTGGACCAGCTGAATCTGACAATTTGTGGAAAGCCAAAAACAGAGTCTATATTCTTAGTTAACCAAGACTTTGTCATTGGGTCGTTGGGATAACCACTGCCAAACTCAGATCCTATAGATCCTTCTCAGAATTGCCAGACTCTAATCGCATGATCCCTGGAAACTTTAGCGCAAATACTGGCAGCACTGACAATTGGATATGTAGAATCAGCCTTTTTTGCCACAACTATTTTCAGTCCAGGGAAGATAGTCTTGAGCTTAACCTGATATTTTTCTGGCGGACCAACAGTGTCGACATAAATTTCTTTTACAAAAACTCCTGCATCAATTGACATTTTAATAAGTTGAATAGCAGAGTTCATTGATACTTCGTTCAAAGAAATTTTTGTTCTTCTATACATGCTGTTCGCAATAACATTTGGGGAAATTACTTCAACCGCCCAGCCTAATTTCTCTCGGTTCTGGCAAATCAGGTCAAATATTTTGTCTCGCTTCTCTTCTGTTAAGCTTTTGGAATCGGCGCACCCTAAATCCACCAACAGCTTTTCTTCAGTTAAAGGAGCATAACATATTCCATATACCATAGGTCCTAAAACTGGACCCCGGCCAGCTTCATCAACACCTAAACAACATGGCATATCTTGGCACATCTGAGGAATCTAAAAAAAAAACAATTTAAATATATTTAAATAAAATTTTTTCAGGTACTATTTCTACATGTATTAATATTATTATATATTGTCAAAGAGGTATCTTCATATATATCAATTTTAAAAAAAGTTACAAAAAAGTTACAAAAAAGTTACAAATTTTAAACAAATTTTCAAACAAAGTTACAAAAGTTACAAAGTTAGAAATTTAGTCTTTATAAATAATACTTGATTATAATTAATGACATTACCTCAGATTGATGTATATTACTAATACTGTTATCCCATGATTTAAAATAACTTGTTAAATCCTTTCTCCCTGTTATATGAGTATTCATTTTGTCATATGAAATTTCCCTATTAAATTTAATTATCTCTGCGTCCGTATTTTGTGCTGTATTTTCATCTGTCATTATTATATTTTTTATAAATTATTAATATTCAAAATAAATTAAATTAATAATAATATTTATATCGGGTTGATTGACAAATGTGATGCGAAGTGCGCCAAAAATTATGCTTGATTCACATGGTTTGATCAGTGTGTCATAAAAGAAGAAGTAAAAGCGTACTAAATTCTAGGGTCATTTGGTACTAAACATGTACTAGTTTTTATTCAATAGTACTAGAAGTGTACCATCAGTACAGGGCCAATAGAAATCATTCAAGTTTGCAGGAAATTCAAACTATATATTTGTTTTGTTGTATATTATATGTTTGATTGAAATTTTTTTCTTAAGTTTCACTTAATACAGTATGCATTCAAAAGTATGTTAGGATATGTAAATAATTGATTGGTAATGCATAAGAAGTATGTGGTTTATTCAGCTAATTTGAAATGTAACATAAGCTGATCAAATAAACATTTTTTATTTGATTCTTTTCTCTACGAACATGACTAGAAAGACTTTTTATTTCTGGTAGACAAGAATTTTATAATATTGCAACAATTGGTTCGGACCATTAATTATTATATTTATTTGCGAGATAATAGTATAAATATTTATATTCTAAGTAATCTATGTTATCTAAAAGACGAATTTTTTACAATTCTTCATGTTTATATTCTGTAATAAACTCAAATCCATCATCTGGAAATTCATCTGGAAATTCAATATTATTGTTGTTTTGCTTAACTACATGCTTCGGAAATTCGAAATTTTCATATGAAAATAGATTGCATTTAATTCCATCTTTTACCAACAGAAGAGCACCACACGTATCAACGAGCAGCTTGTTCTTGGTTTTGGTTTTAATTAATGTCAATTGCGAAAATACACGTTCACAGCAAGCCGAAGAATTCACGAGCCGAAGAAACTAAACACATATTTAACCACAGTCATTAATTCCTTAAACATATACTCTCCTCCATTGTTTTTCGTTGCATTAACTTCGTACCAAAACATAATCAAATCAAGATTGGAATAATTTTCATATTTAAAAAATTCGCGTAAACTTCGATATTGATAATCCGCAATTTCTATATCGACTTCGAGATCTGGATAGAGGTTAATGCATTATGCGATTGAATCAATTTTATTTTTTAAAACATTTTCTAGTGTGAACTTCAACGCAAACTGTAAATTAATGTCATTAAAATTGAATCTCGATTTTATTTGCGTACATAATTCTATGTAAAATTTAAGAGCGTACAGTCGAAAATTATGTACATCTGTTGACGGTAAAGTGCTACACTTCTGCTTGATAAAAGCATCAGTTTTTGGACCGAAATACATTGTTTCCAATGATAAGAAGTTCTCAGGATTTTTGACATTTAATTTCTGCAAGTCAGCCTCATTCAACGTGCTTTCTTTTATAAAGGATTTTAAAATGACTCTATAAAGCGCAGTTACTTTCTTTAATAAGAGTGGTATTTTGGGACTCTCACTCTGAAACTCTAAATTGAGTGTCGTTAAAATTTTCAGAACGTAAGATAAGAAGAAGAAGTACAGTTTGAAGGTATCATTCCTTAATGCATTTAAAATAGAGCGAATGTTAGGTAAGTCTTCTTGTTGCTTGCTCAAAGTACATTGCTAAAGGTGTCCAATTCTCCAATATCCTGTCAACTACTGCCTGGAAATTAAAAATTTGTTACAAACTAAATTTGACATTGTTTGACGCAGTCTAAGCGCTTACTGCTGTGTGAAAAATGAGAATAAATATCTCGTGCAAATTGTTCCACAGTACTGGGCAGTACAGCACATGCTTTAGAGGCGCAAAGATGCATGGAATGACTAGAGCAACCTTGTACTACAATATTCGGGCAAATTATTTTCAATTTGGCTTGAACTCCGTTCTCCTTTCCCATCATCACACTTGCGTTATCTGCTCCAAAACCAATAAGATTTTTGTACGGAATTTCATTAACGTCCAAGAACTTCTTCAAACACTGGAATATTCCTTCAGCTGTACAATCGTGAATTTCGATTAAATCTAGGACTCGATCTTTTACTCCTGTCTCATCCCAAAATCGGCCAATTAAAGTCAAACACTTTGACGTTGATATATCCGTTGTTTCGTCAATGACAAATGAGAAAGGAAAATGTTGTAACTTATACATGACATCTCGTCTTACAGCTGGAGCAAGAGTACTAAGCACAAGTTTTGTCGCTTTATTCCTATCCAATTTAATTTTTGTTGCAATTTTTGAATCAGGGAAGGCTGCTAAACATACTTTAGGCATAACATCCAGTGATCGAAAAGAAAGGTTTTTATCACAAGCAAAGCATGTTAACACCAGTTCTGCTTTTTCTTTCTGTTTTTGCAAACTTGGTCCATTTTTGTTTTCAAAAGCCTGATTTAATTTTGGTGTAGTAGCGATGGATTTACTTGCAGCTATATGTTTTCCTGTAACCTGATGCCTTTTTAAATGAAAAGCATTTCCATTTAAAGGTATGTTACAAATTTTGCAATATACAACTTTTCATCTCTTCTCTATCCATGGAAATGTTTCTATCCATTCATGATTAAATTTTGGTTTGTAGAATTTTTTTGTCTTTTTATATATCTGATTTTTGGCTGCTGTGTTACAGCCATTTTTGACACTGTTTTCGGTAAAGCTGATGTTACCCGTGTATCCCTTTTCTGGTGAAGAATTACTACTAGTACATTCTTCGATATTATTCTCCATGCTTTGATGTGGTACTAGCAGTGTTATTCCGTTTCCATTAACAGATACTGGCTGTGTCAACAACGTTGCATTTTCATCTGCTCTTGATATAACTTCTGTTTCAAAATAATATATAAAAATATGATGAGTAAACGGACTTTATAAAAAAGTAGTTATACAATTAAATACAATTTGATCTTACGAATTAATTCTAATCAGATAACATATTTTAGTTTGCAAAATATCTGATTTTCATTTATACACATATATTATTTATTACAAATTACATATATATTTTTATAAAAATTCCACACCTAATTCATAGGTATCAACACTTAGTGGTATACGAAGTGTAATCGTTTGCGAAAGAAAATTGCTTTGTTTAAGATACTGATGACGAATTAAGATTAATAACACTTCCGGAAATGCTAGGTTTGTATGTGATTTCACAACTTTTTCCTGTAACATTGCCTACATTTTCTACTAGCTTGATATTTGATGTATTTGACGAGCCAGGAACCAATTTCTTATCATCTTCATTTATTCCGCCTTTGAGTTTCACAATAAATCTATAAATTAATATATAAATAAGAGAGAATTGATTTCCTATTCTATATTCCTATTTCTTTACTATTCTATGTAAAAGAATCTTTACACTTACCTGTCCATATTAAGTATATCTTGGCGCGATTCGCTCGCGCGAATCTTGATAAATCGGACGTTTTACGCAGAATATATTTATTTATTTTTGGTAAGGGATATTTAAATATCTGGATCGTGTTCTCTAAACTTATTCCCGTATCCTATCAAATGTATCAAATATTTCTGTCTCTTTTGTTTAACTGAAAACGACAAGGATATAGTTATGCCACAGAGTATAAGAGTGTTTTAGAAAGCAACAAATACGTTGGGTAAGTGAATAAGGCAACAGACCCAATCAATCTGTTGCCTTATTCACTCAGCAAACTAGCAGACCTCTATCTCTATCTCTTTTTATATTCCCGGGAGAAAAAAAGACAGCTATATGAAGTAACAACTGTGAGCAACTATGTACTAGATTGTACTGGAATAGTACAAACGTACTTTATCATGGTACTCAATATTCGAAAGAGGTGCTTATGTACTCGACTTTACCTGATTGTACTAGAAAATGACACACTGGTACTGGCGGTATGCTTAAATTTTTTCGTTTGGAGTCCATTGGAAATTTTAATGAGGGAAGGCATATTTAAGTTTTGACAGATCATTGCACCTCGCAGATTTCAGCAGATTTTTCGCCGGCTTACGATGCTCGCAAAAACTTAATTTCATAATCAATGCACAGTTCAATGTATGTTATATATATTTAATATATTTTAAATTTTCAAATTTATTACATATTTTCCCCAGGAAAACGGCGTAGTTTTTCTCACTTCATTATTTTTTCTTAGTGCATGCACATAGACTGCTGGAAAGTCCTTAAAATTGGTGTAAAATAGTAATAAAAAACATTTGTATCTCATTATAATACAAATGAAAGGAAAATGATCAATTTCTGCTGAATATTGTTTTATTATAATATATATAATTATTATAGAATCTATTTCTGTATGAATTATTAAATAATAATTTAATTATAAATCAGATACAAAAACTTTGGGAAGTAAGAAGTAAATAAATTGGACAATTAAATGTGTAACAAATGTTTTAATAAATATGTACATGTGTTGTATGTGCATAGCACAATATTTTAATATTAAAATATAGTTCCTTGAGGAATCCGCTACATGCAGTCAGTTGTTTTGCGTTCTTTTTCTTAAAATTTTGTAAGTGTCTTTTGATACTAAATAGCTAAGGCCACCTAAAATTGTTGTAACAGCTGTTACATAGCAAAGTCCTTGCAATATAGGGTGATCAATAAAATGAAATACTGGAGCTGCCAATGTCCCTGCAACCAAAGATAACTGTATACCAGTATTTATTTTGCTTGCAAAAGTTGGTGCTAGTTGAACAGTAGCATATGTTGGGTCAAAATACTTTACAAGTGTTTTCTGAAAAAATAAAAAACAATATAATTAGGGACTGTTCAAGTATTACATAACCCTGTCAGACAGAGAAATCAAATTTAAGGTAAGTAAGATGCAGATAGAAAAAAGTGTTATGTAATACTTATATATATTACATATTGTAAATTATTTGTTGACAATTTTTCTAGGATTTTAAACATACTTACAGGAGGAGGTAAAGAGCGATATCTAATGTATGAAGCACCAATTATCATTGTAATATCTCTGGCAACAACCAAATATGTTAGCGGCATAGGTATTAAACCTACCCAAGCTAACGATAAAAACAATGTTCCTACTAATAATTTATCAGCAGCTGGATCTAAGAAACTGCCCAACTTAGAAGCTTGGGATGTCCAAGTTCGTGCAATCCATCCATCAGCTAAATCACTTAGTCCAGCAAAACCAAGCACCAAAAGAGCAACCTGAACAATAAATTATTTATAGTTAGCTAATATTGGTAGTAGTAATATATTAAAATTACAATATTATTCAATGTTATAAAAATATATAATTTAATTATATATAATTTTACCTGATATTCTTGAGATACTATTAAGTAACTCAAACAAGGAGTGGCTACAATACGCCCAATGCAGAGATAATTTGGAATTGTCCAAATATTTTCTCTCTCAATTATCTCTCCTACTCTTTCTCTAGTTTTTTTTAAATTTCTCACAAATTTAGCATGCAAAGCTTTGGCTTTAGCTTTCTGGTCTTTTAAAGTACTTTCATTTCCTTCTTTATGTTGACTCTTGCTGTAATATAATCTAGATCTGGATTGATTGATACATTTTTGAAAAATATATCTATTTCTCACAGAGTTTTTTAATTGCAGCAATGCAAAGCTACTCATAACTGTTATTTTTTATTTTCAGACAGTAGAGACATTAGACTGAATGAAAATCTCTTTAATTCTCCTAACTTTTTATTTGATTCCTCTGTAATGTTACACATTAATTGCACAATTACATTTTTCTGACATAAAAAAAAATAGCGGCTACAAATTTTATAATATGAAACTTTTATAAAATAGTTCAGTGAAAAAATAATATTAGTGTTTAAGGTTATGTTGTCAATATGCATATTCTACTATAATTTTGTATTTTTCAAAATGTAACACAAATTTAATTAAATTGTTTCTTCTCTTTATACAGAATATACATATTTAATAATGCATTTGATCAATATTTATAACATGGTACCGGCAACTATAGATATTATATAGATATATAGCACGTACAACTGGGAATGTTCTACTCCAAATATCTCCGAGCAGCTTTATGCATGGAAATGGATCCATTCCCACTTGTTCTGCGACAGACTTTTCGCGAAGACCGTTTTGCGCCATGTAAATTCAGCACGAAGTGTTTTCCGCGAGTTGTATCGTTCGGCGACAAGTGTTTTCCGCCTCATGTATGCATCCCAATGTGCTAGCTACGGCTCTGCTACAACAAAACTGTACAATTTGTTGTATTCCTAACCGGATTATTGTAGTTTAATTCTCTATTGGTGTCTCTTTCAGTTACTATAAGAGAGAGGAAGAGCAACGCATGGACAAATAATACCACAGTAGGTTAGACTTGATGAAAAACGTATACGTATGTTGTGCTAGGGATATTTTGTCATCTATCAAAAAATAGTTTAGCATTCTACTTTTGTCTACGTATATATAATAATTGTGTATCAATTCTTCAAGATTGCACTTATAAAAGTATTAATTTAAATAATATTATTTAGTGAAAAATGGGTGTTTGCTTTAATTTACAGAAAACTACACCTACAATTCAATGGGAATAAGTTACCTGTTTAAAATTAAACATTTTTAGAATACATAGAACCACTGGGCGCTTTCTTCATTTTATAGTAAACATTTCTCAATCATGTTTAAAAAATTTAAGGATAAACTAACGGAAGAAATGAAGCAATCGCCTGCTAGATTGCAAGCCAGTATGCAACAATTGGCACAGGTAATTATGCTATTTTATTAACAACTATGTCAATTTGTCACATAATTAATATAAATATGACATTATTTATACAAATGTTTCCAAACTTAGGTTGTTTCACCAGCTTTATCCAGCAGCTCTATTCAAGACTTATCAGCTTCCAATGATAATTTTAGTTTGACAGAAGAAACAGATACAGGTATTGTTTTATTATTTAAAAAATTCAACATAGTTAAGTTAGAAAATTCTATATAAAATATGAGAGGATTGTGAACCATAATTGTTTGTTACAGCACCATGTGCTTCACATATTACATTTAATTTACCTTACAATGATTCGCAATATATATATATATCATTATCATTTAGGTTAAGTAAAATGTAATGAAATATTTGTAATCTTTGTTATCCAAGTAAATCATGATTTTACTGTAACAATTTTGAAAGTTTAAATAGAGAAATATAACCTATATAAAATTGTATTATTAAATATTTAAGTGTATCAAATACATAGTTCATCAAGAAATGCTTTGAAAAAATACATACATTTTACATGTATTTAAAAATTGGAAAAATATAGAAAATGTTTTTCTGGTAACTTTAATCATTTAATTATTAGTGTGAACTAATTCTTCCAGACACCCCCAGAAATAGTCCAGCCAAACATGGTTTTCAGACTGTAAATTTAACAGCGTCTTCTGAAAATTCTACAGAAGCTTCTCGTAGGTCATCTATGAGTAGTGTTACCAGTGATGCATCATTTTTATTTCCTGTATATGAAAGTCCTGGAAATTTTTACCATTTACAAGTAAGTCATTTTATTTTATTAATTTAATAGAAATATTGTCTTTTAAAAGAACATTAAAGTAAATGATCAAACAGCTTTAGACTTAAATAAATTTAAGATTAATTTAGACCCTTAGAGTTAAAATTGATATATAGCCACTTTTTTATTATGTTAATCATCCAAATTATAGTTAAGTTAAAATCAGACGCAAGTAAAATTAATTCTAATAATTTATATAGTAAAGAACAGAAAGACAAATTCTATTCAATTCACAAAAACAAAAAATAGTGTAATAAATAGGCTAATGTAGAGTAAATATTATGGCAATAATATGTCTTGATTGGATTTTTATATAAACTTATAATTAAAATTGTATGTACTCTCCATTTTGAATGAATGTGCTTGATATTTTCTAACTAAGAACATTAATTTGATATTACATGAATCAGTATAAAAGATGACTACAATTATACACGAGATAATAGTTATAAGAATTATTAAAGTATAGACCTATTTTTATTAATTTTTGTTTGACAACATAAGACCTAACCTCATAGTCCGCATTTGTGCTGTTAGATAGAATGAAGTTGACATAGGAAATATATTAATTGCCTGCTAACATAGCTATTTAAAATATTATTGTTTAAATGAGATTACAATTCAGGAGAAATTGGGACAAAATACTCTTATATGAAGTCAAAATTATAGACGAATCATGTGAATAATATACACAAGTATAATCAAAATTGTCTCAAAAATACTTCCATGTGGAAACCAAACTGCAGAAATATTGCTTGAAAAATGTCCCCAAATAGAATCAAAATTATAGAAAATTTATACACTGTGTCTTAAGTTAGTAGACTTTAAAATGCTTGATTATTAAAATAATCGAAGTGTTATAGTATTTCTTATATCTACTTGTGCTTTAATAACTAATAATATTTGTTTCAGTCCGATATGGATCAATCAGCAAGTGAATTAGATGATAATATAAGTCCGCAACTTGATCGTGTCACTAAGGATCAGTTGTATTTAGCCTATCGCAAAACACAAACAAAACATCGTAAATATCGTGATAAGTATACAGAATTAGCGTCGCATTATCGTGAAATGGAGAGAAACAAAGTTAAGTTAGAGAGTTTGTTAGTAGAAACACAAGACAAAGCCCTTAGAAGAATCACTAATTTGAAGGATCAGTGCCAGTTAGAGAAAGACGCAAAAGCTCATTTAGAAGATGTGCTGAGAATTGACATTGACGAAAAAGATTATTTAATTAATACATTGACTACAAAAATTACGCTGTTACAAAAACATGGTACAACATCGGATGAAGATCTAAGTGAAAATCATAACAGTGAACTTCTGATCGATTTGAGTGGTGAAACGTCAGTCCAGTCAGACGGAAATCCAACTCTGGTTACAGAAAATGAGCAACTTAAAAACACCGTATCCAAGTTAGAGATTCTTGTAGAAAAGTTTAAAACGACTTTGAAACGAACTAAAGATAATCTTTCTCAAGAGACGCAAGAAAAAAATATCCTTGAACGAGATTATAATAAACTGAAGGAAACTAATGCAGAACGGTTTATGGCTTTGAATAACGAATTGAAGAGCGCGAACATTACCGTTACGACATTAAAGGAAGAAATCGACACTTTGAAGAAACGAGAGGAAGAGTCTGTAATTTCGTTGGCTGAAAACAAATTGTCGATTTACAGAGAAATGGAAGGGAAAGAAGAACAAATTAAAAAGCTTCGGCAGGGCCTGAAGCAAGCATCGCAGGCCGAAGAGACACTAAGTGAATTGGCCGAGAATTTGAAAGTTGAGATACAAGATTTGAAGTCTTTGTTGAAAAAGAATGAAGATGACGACGAGATGACCGTCAAATACCGCGAGGAGATTCACCGAAATAACGAACTCTGTCGAAACTTGGAGGAGTTCCAAAGATTAATCGCAACCGAGAAGGAAAGAACATTGCGGGACTCGGAAACGATTGAAAAGCTGACCAACAAGTTTGAAGAAAACAGTGCTCAGCTGATTGTTCTGAAGATTGAGCATGAAAATGTGATCAAAAGCTATGAGAGCGAAAAATCGGAAAACGAACGTTTACGGATGGAAGTATCTAGTTGTAAACATAAAGAAAAGGAAACAAGTTCAGCTCGTGAAGAATTGCTAAAGTTAAATGATGAACTAATCAGTTTGAAAGAAGCTCTGTCGGAAAAAGAAGACGTTTGCAGGCAACTGAATTCTAAAGTGGAATGGTACACGACTGCGTTGGAAGGCGCTAAAGATGAATT
Source organism: Archaeoteleia sp. ZL-2020 (assembly GCA_022817725.1). Classification (NCBI taxonomy): domain Eukaryota; kingdom Metazoa; phylum Arthropoda; class Insecta; order Hymenoptera; family Scelionidae; genus Archaeoteleia; species Archaeoteleia sp. ZL-2020. Next base: position 2,393 of record JABFOW010000126.1, on the reverse strand, counting down.
CCAGAACCTAACTCACAAGACCGTTAGTGACAAAGAATTACAAGATAAACTGAACCAAAAAGAGTCTGAGCTGCTAATTCTAACCGAAGAGACTCAAAGTTTTAGATCGCAAGTTGATCAATTAATTCAAGAGAAAGAAGCACAAGCGAAGCGAATTGATGATTACACAAGTAAAATTCGAGAAACTGAGGAAGTTTTGAAAGCAGATGCGATGCGGCAAATGACTATAATCAAACAAAAACACGACGAAGAGCTAGAATCGAAAACAGTTAAGGATCGTAGTAATTTCAATGAAATTGAAACGTTTAAACAAAAGATTATGGACTTAGAAACGGAATCTTTAACGAAAGAGAACGAATTGCGAGAGCTACGATTGCAACTTGAAAATCAGGCTAAAGAGATCCTTATTTACAAAACGCAGTGCGAAGATGATACGAAACGGCTCGATGAAACAAATATGCAATTAGAGGCTTCGAATGCGATGTATGCGAAAGTATCAGATGAATATGCGTTATTTAAAACCAAAGATAATGAATTAAATGAAGCACGTCAACAAGAGTTGATCGCTAAAAACCAGATAACCCAAGACTTCTTAAATCTGAAAAAAGAACAGAATAAAATATTACAATGTGCGAATGATGAGATAGGGCGATTAACATCAGAAAATGAAAAGCTCCAAAGTGATTTGACGGAAATACGAATACTAGGAAACCAAAACTCGACGTACATTAATACGCTAGAGAAAGAGAATTCGAAAATAACTAGTTTGGAAGATGAGATAGCATCTCTAACATCCGTTAGTACCTAGTTGATCGAAGAACTCGACAGTTCAAAGGCAATGAATAAAGAATTAGAACAAGCATCTAACGCACTAAAATTACAAATTTCTTCACAAGGTAAAACAATTTCGAATCTTCAAACAGTAATAAAATCCTTAGAAGGGGAGAAATTGGAGTTTAACAAGCGTATTAGTAGTCTGGACAAGAAGAACGCAAAATTATCCAAGGAAATTAAAGCTGCAAATGAAACATTGAAATACAAGGAAGATCAACTAGCGATATCAAAGGAAAAACAAGAACAAGATGGCGTAACATTAAAAACAACAATTTCGAACCTTGAATCAAAAATACAAGATTTGGAATTGGAGAATGCTACGGTTAATACGCGCATTGCTGAAATGTTGGCATTGAAAGAGAGCGCGGAAAATTATAAACAGGAAATGTACAGACTGCAGACGTTAACTGAAGATGTGGTTTCTGAAAATAAAACACTAAAGAATAACCAGAACGAATTAGTGAAACTGAACCAAAAGTTATCTGAAGAAATTAATGTTGCAAATGAAACAGTGAAACGCAAGGAAGATCAATTAGTGACACTAAAGGAAGAAGTAGAGCGGACCGGCGACACACTAAAAGCAACAATTTCGAATCTTGAATCAAAAATACAAGATTTGGAACTGGAGAATGCTACGGCTAATACGCGTATTGCTGAAATGTTGGCATTGAAAGAGAGCGCGGATAATTATAAACAGGAAATGGACAAATTGCAGATGTTAAATGAAGATATGGTTTCAGAAATTAAAACACTAAAGAATAAAAACAACGAATTAGAGAAGGCAAACCAGAATTTATCCGAAGAAATTAATAATACAAATAAAACATTAAAACACAAGGAAGATGAATTAGTGCAGTCAATGGAAGAAGTAGAACGAGACAGAGAAGCACTGAATGTAACAATTTCGAATCTCGAATCAAAAATACAGAATTTGGAACAGGGGAATGCTACGGCTAACATACGTATTGCAGAACTGTTGGCATTGGAAGAGAGCGCGGGTAATTATAAAAAGGAAATGGACAGATTGCGAACGTTAAATGAAGACGTCATTTCCGAAAATAAAACATTAAAAAATAATCAACATGACTTAGATAAAGTAAAGCAAAAATTACCCGACGAAATTGAGAATTATCATTCACATGGTGAGCAGTTGAACGCTCGAGCTGTTGATGAAATGGACCAATATCAAGAAAAACTGTATTATAAGTACGAAAACTCTCGCACGTCTTCTGAGATAGAAATGTTAGATCTTAAAGAAAGGAAGAATGAACTTGAGACAATGTGCAGCTCGCTTGAAAAAAGCAATTGTGCACTTAAAGAACAGTTGCGAAACGTAGAAAGCAAAGACCAATCGAAAACAGTCACTTTCGAAGCAAAAATAACTGCATTGGAAGATGAAAATAAAAGATTGGATGCAAAGTTGGATGAGACTATTGTGATTTTCCAATCGAGGGAAGCTCAAATGAAAGTCGTGAATGAGGAGTTGGAGAAAGAAGTCGAAGAACTGAAAAATAAATCGACGGTTGATGAAGAGGAACAAACGTTACGTTTAAAACAGT
>JABFOW010000125.1:0-15202 GCA_022817725.1 Archaeoteleia sp. ZL-2020 | reverse complement strand
GTTTTACAACTTCCCTCTTATTTAATAAGGAGATATAATTTAGAAAATTAAATAAATCAAGTACAATATGAATTTCGCTGATTAGCATTTTGTCGCGTGAGCCAGATATAATTAAAATTTAGATTTAATAAATCTATTAAGTAGATATTAAAATACTCGTAAAACAGCATCAATTGTAAAAAAGTAAGTTTGAGAAAAGAAGCAGATTCGTGTAGTTCTTAATTTAGGAAATAAAGCGATACGTTTAAAGCGTTTTCGATTGCTTTCAGAGTGTTATTATCTTTGTTCATCTTGTGGCATCGGATAAAGATAAAGATCATTTCAGAGCAGTTTGAGAGGGATTTGAAATTGCCATAAACTAAATGTCTCGTGTAAACAGGTCGTAGGCTCTATTAATCAGCCAATCAGAATCAGATTAGATTAGATATAACATTACACAATTGCTAATCAAATATGGCGAAATAAGAAATAAAATTTCTTTGTATTTTTATGAAAATCAGTATATAAAGTTTTTTTAAATTACTGATTATTATGAATCGAAAGTTGAAAATTCCAAATTTTAAATGGCGGATCCAATATGGCGTACCAAAAAAGTAAATTTTATTCAATTTGGATGAAAATCATTATACAAGGATGTTTTAGGTCACTGATTAAGAATTGGAAGTCGCAAATTCAAAATTTTAAAAGGCGGATCCAATATGGCGTAAAAGAAACTAAATTTTATTCAATTTAGATGAAAATCATTATACAAGAATGTTTTAGGTCACTGATTAAGAATTGGAAGTTGAAAATTCCAAATTTTAAATGGCGGATCCAATATGGCGTACCAAAAAAGTAAATTTTATTCAATTTCGATGAAAATCATTATACAAGAATGTTTTAGGTCACTGATTAAGAATTGGAAGTTGAAAATTCCAAATTTTAAATGGCGGATCCAATATGGCTTACCAAAAAAGTAAATTTTATTCAATTTCGATGAAAATCATTATACAAGAATGTTTTAGGACACTGATTAATAATTAGAAGTCGCAAATTCAAAATTTGAAGTGGCGGATCCAATATGGCGTACCATAAAAGTAAATTGTGTGCAATGTGTATAAAAACGAGTAGACAGGAGTTTTTTATTTTGTAAGTAGATTCTAATTATTAAAATCATATTAATATAAAAAATCTCAAAATGGTGAATAAAGTACGACGGGCTCAAATTGTACAAATTTGCAAAAAATATAATAAAATAAAATGTATAACCCCAAAAATCATACCTTCTGTAATTACATTTATAAATTTAGTCTCAATTATAAAAACAGGTCTATGGAAACTCTTGTAAATTGTCTCTGTATGTCGTATACTATCCAGTCTATATATCAAATGATATTGCAACTATTAAATCTAGCAGCGATGGCATGCAATAATATGAGTACTTGAGTGCACCTGTAGTAGCATCGATTAGCATGGATCACCGTGAAACAGCACACGCACCTACACGTATTTACCAGACAATGCGGCACGGTCATCTATTGTCTAGCAGAGGATGCTGACATAACCAGAAGTACGTTCATCCATTTTATGGACTCGGCACATGTGTGTCTCTACTAACGCTACAGACACAAGGCGTTGCAAAGTATGTGTCTTATCTACGATGATACAAGTGTAATTACGACTGACAACAGGCATCAACGTATTGTTATTAATTATCTACATGAATGCTACGTATTCGCTTATTTGCAAATAGACAATAAATATTGCAATGAGATAAACAGTGCGATTAAGCTCAAGACGTTGATAAAAACATAGTTTCAATCAAGATTCTAATGTCTTATTTACAAGTGATAGTTAACATAACCTACAATTTTTTTTGTTACTGATTAAAACAAATTTAAATACATTTTAAATTTTAACCATCGTATCTTACGATAAAGATAAAGAGATTACATTCTTTAAAATGTTAAAATAAACTTAAAGTTTATTTGTTTGTTATTCGTATACTGACTGCGCGCGCATCACGGGTTTTGGCGTGAAATTTAAAATTTAATGATAATTTATTTTAATTTAATGATTTTGATAATTTAAAATATTTTGCGATTTAAAAATATTTTAATTCTCAGATACTTAAGTAAATCGATTTTATTTTCAATACAAAATATGTTAATACAGGTTTTTTGACAAAACTATTTATTTAAATGGTATAAAAACTTGATCATTTTAGATCTATTATTTCACTTTATATATAATATTTCTAGAACTGCATTTGATGAGTATTCCGAAGGAAGTTATATCATTTTATTTTACAACTTCCTTTCCTTCTTATTCAACAAGTTCTTATTTAATAAGAAGACATAATTTAGAAAATTAAACAAACCCAGTGTGATACCGATTAGTTGGAAACTTCGTTCGTATGTGAACAAGCCATAACGAAGGTCTACACTCAATCAGTCAATAATTGTGTAATTTCTCCTATTAACTACTTCAAGTTTGTCCTAAATTTGCGATAAAGTTCTGCAATTCCTATATCTTCGGACTATATAAATTTACAAATAACGTCCAAATTCAAATTATACGGTTTTTAAAAATTATCCCAAATTTGACTATAACTTTCGACAATTCTTATTCAACATTTTCAATGCTTATTTCTAAAACAAATATAAATAATTTGTAAATGCACACACGTCTATAAATCCTATAGAATGTTCCTACAAACACTTTCTCTAATTTCGAACCATTTTTTGCTATTCACGTTTTGCACGTAGTTAGTTTTTTATAGCGCTTTAAATACAATAGTTATGTTACGGCCGCAGAAATTGTCAAACAATTATTCTCAACTAACTCATCGTTTTAAAATATAATCCTCGTATTACGATTACAAAATCAATGATTCATTGCAACTCATCAAATATATATTAATCTCACTTAATTTAATAACTTTTAAACCACTCGATATATCCGCGTTATAAAAAGATTGGATGGCTGTGGATACAGTCCGCGGTCGCCAGTCAAGTGTCTCGGCGAATTGAAGAAAGTTAATTAATTACATCGTCTTAATTGCGTCCAAGCTGAATTCATCTTGACACGTGCGGATGCGTAGAGCGTTAATTTCCATTTGGGGAAGAAAAGCCGAATATCATAGTTTCCTTTTACTGGTCACGAATAAAATAATAACTTTTCCCGATCAAAAAATATAAAAAATTTATCGAATTACCTTAAACAAAAGATTAAGTTAAATTAAAAATTCTAACACTTGACATAATTTGAAACCTAACGAACCTAACGAACCCACCAAACATAAATATAATTTCGAACCTAAGAAACCTATTAAACATAAATTTAATTTCGAACCTAACGAACCTAAAATACTTAATATAATATATTTAATTTCAAACCTAACGAATCTATTGAACACAATTTAATTTCGAACCTAGCGAACCTATTAAGCATAAATTTAATTTCGAACCTAACGAACCTAAAATATAATTTTTTTTTACATTACAGGGAAAACTCATATTAAAATTTGACTAAATAACATTTTATATGTGCTTTGTATTAATTTACACGCATCCACCACTTAGGCATGTTTGCACTTTACTTTAGACATTGGAGAGACGTGATGTCTTTCCCGTCAAAGTCTAATGAGACGTGTAAGTGAAAAACTTGGATGCATGCGATGTATATAGAATGTAAATATCGCACAGCTAGATACGGATGTCGAGGAAAAAGAACGACCTCAAAACCGACGTGGTTTTGCGGTGCAACCGCAGCGAAAAAGCTTGAAAATTTTGCTTTGTAGGCATTGGCGAGCTTTCTGACAGTATGTCGCTCACCAGCTTTTTATCCTTGAACCTCTTTTATCAGACGCTTTGCATACCCGCGGAGCTTTTTATCCTCCAAACGGAATAATAAATTTCGCGGGTTTTGATATAATTGTACCCTCCATTAGAATTAGCGAATCTGACGATTAAAGCTCTCGCCACGTATATAAGAATCGTTGTAGATAAAATTAAACGGCCGACAAATACTTGGTCACGAATACTCTCTAATTTTGAAATAAAATTTTAAGTGAACAATTGTTTTTGAATTTAGTTTTGTATTGACGTTGAATCTTGATCTGTTAAGGAACCAAAAATAAAAGTTGATAATCTTAATAATTAAAATTCCTTATTTTATTATATTGTTATAAAAAGTTGTGATGCCATTATTTAAAAAAAAGATTGTAAGAATCAAACATTGCAACTAAACAATGTTTTTCTGAATAAAATATTGTTGATTGCACAGATGCTGTTGCAACTTATAATGAACATTCGTATTAAATTTAATATATCTTTATCTATTAATATATCGATTTACATAAGACGTTTTTGTGGGGATTTTTTTTTTTACAAGATTTTTCGTTCCGAGAGTTACTTTTCTATTCGTAGTCTTGCCACGTGAAGCATGTTTTCTGTGATATTCAAAACAATATTTTATGCATGCGGAACACTAAATCCACAAAGTATTATAGAATTCAAATATTGCACCAAGTGATCGCATACTGCAGTTTTTGCGCCGCTGTGTATAAGATGAATTGAAAATCAATGTCACAGACCAGGCAATGACACGCTTACCATTCGACTTTCGTATTAATTGCGAAATCGTCAATGTTATTGCTTAAAACAATTGCACATTATTTTCAATGCCTTATGCGCTATAAAAGTTATTCTCCTAATTCCTGTAAATTTAAAAAAATTACCAAATATCAATATATAAATTGATTTGTAATAATTCATTTAAACAATTTTATTTTATGTCCCTAAAATGGTCAAATTTCAATGAAGCAAAAATATACAATGACAACTTTTTTCTTCCACGCATTTCGAGGTTAAAAATTAATAATAAATGTTCGGCGACAAGAAAATTATTTAAACTTTCAATCTAATATTGATTGACGAATTAGTTTATGTAAATCGACTCAGCATACATATTTCAGGTTCATCCTCGAATCTTCTCTCAGCGCGAAACAGTCGGAAGTATCTGAATAAAATATTTGCGAAATTTTAAATTAATTTTAAATTCAGATGAATTTGTATTCATTCAAATGCAATGCAGTAACAGATGTTTTCCAAGGCGTCAAAGATTACACCAAAACGCTGAATGAATATAACATAACGATATAAGCATAAAAATAAAAATAAAAACCAAAAGTAAAAATTATCCAGTGACAGATGTTTATGTTCTTATCGACCGCCGACGGTAAAACAGATAATTGATTTATCGACGCGTCATTTACACCTCCGCCTCGTGGCTTTTCAGTCCTGCGAATCATACGTGTATTTTCGCATGAATGTCGCGTTTGTTCATTAGCGCAAGGTCATATTTGTGTATATTTCAGTCGGTTAATTTAATGAACCGAATATCAAATGTGTTACAAGGTGAACAGTTGCATTTTTGGATAATATCTGCATCATCATTATCATCCCCGGTGTGACATAACCTCAATTAACCATATCATAAAATTACCACGTGTTTAATTTTAAAACTGAAGATATATTACGTTTCAATTTTGAGCTGATCAAGATTCTCAAAATCTCTATTATAAATTCAGAATCGAATACTGGAGTGATTTATAAATATGGACGTTACGAAGAGACATAGGATAATTAACGAAATTAATAGAGCTATTGGCTAACAAATTTTCCTCCTCATCGCAGCAATTGCTACATACCAAATGTACAACTGCAGTGCATATTTAATGTGCACGTCACAAAAGAGTCGGAGATGAATGCAACAATGCTATAAATAAATAAACCAAAATTCCAATATTAACATTCCTCTCCGACAAAAGACGACAAATTGACATATTTGTGTTTTGTATCATTCGAACAGTCAATAAATACGAACAAATAATTTATCGTTTTTTATACCTCTCCTAGTGGTTTTTTAAGTGTCAGTTTCAAACAGCTATAACTCTGCACCCATCGACAATTGGACATATGTTTGTATGAACTTATTTATTCAAAATAATCGATACTACAAAAATATGTACTATTCCTCAAACACTCTGTATAACAATTGAAAAATAAAGATTGTATGAACCATATAATTTTGTCTTTATCCATCCACACTATAGTAGCAATTAATTTATACATTAAAGAACTAATTAACAAAGTTGCTTTGGAAAAGTCAGAAACTTTATACATAATGCATGCACCAAGTGATATTCCGAAGTGCAGTTGAATTTCAGAACGTTACGATTTAATTTCAAATGTATATTAAGTCGACTGTCCCAATGAGAGATGAAACGGCGAAATTGATTGAGACGTAAACTTAAGATGAATGACATGCGCGGGAAAACTCTATGATCTTGACTTGATGAATTATTTGTGCCACTTCGCGTTTCTTGTGGTCCCTGAGCGGCTATGGCCGACTGAAATTTGCGGGTATAAATTTTGCATTACTCGCGCGTGTACTCACAAGTATATCAAAGTACAAGATGTATCCCGTCGCGAACATTATTCAAAATTCAACGTCCATAAAAGCACTATGTATAGTTGATAGGATTGTGCCTTTAACCCAATCAGCCGCGGTGTTCGCATCTACATCTCTGATGCATTCGAGATAGGATTGGCTAATATTTAAGGCACTAAATCATCATACTTGATGATCAAATTTTAATGTTCTGTTACATAAATGCAGATCATTAATAGCCCAGCGCGTGTGGTCGACTCAAAATGTTCAATATTTCCGTAAATATCAATATTAGACAAAATTGCCATAAGAACAATTTGTAGAATTCCTCGTGACGTAACATTTATATTGAGTCCACTTTTTCCCTTTATCGATAGCTTTCAAGATATTCCAAATATTCAATTCTAGTGACATGCAAAAATCGCAAATTCTTAACAAACGAATAATTCAAAAATGAGTGAGTTTATCAAAAAAGTGTATTGGACTAAAAAGTTTAATCTTCCCAAATACCACATAATCTTCTGATAACAATTTTTCCTCAATTCAGTATTTTCCGAGCTATGACGAAAAGCCGATATTACGCCGCTCTGCGTTTAGTTTTATCATTGAATAGTGCACGTATAATTGTAGTACTCAAACGCAAGTTATGATAAATTTAATTGTAAAATATGCACACCTTCTATAGTGATTACTGCAGCCTACATCTTGCAATATTTCCCTTTATGGTCGGTGGAGTTCAACTATAACTATAAAGTCGTTCGTCATGCCAACATAAAAAATAGGTCGTGTCCTTATTACATCTTCAAATATAGTTCCATTGCCTTCCGAGTAATTTACGCGAGAATTTTCAGGTATTTAGCACACAACGCACGAACAACAAATCTCCTTTATTTACCCAAAATACAATGTACATATGTATCTGTACGCATGATTTATTCTCTGTATACATTTAGGATGCAGAAGTTTGCACTCGAGGCACTTTTCTGCTCGTTCGTCGTGTGCTCACCTGTGCACACATCTAGCCTCAATGTTGACCCGCTCTTATTGTAGGAGTCGTAGGTAGTAATACATAGGTCCGTAGCGCCAAGATAGAGGACGATACGACAATTACCTTGCCATGGCTGGAGACGATCGAATAGAAGGTCTCAGGGGGATCGGAACCAAAATGCAACTTCGATCCATACATATTCGACGCCTCGCATCTGTAGAAAGTCATGGCCGCCTTGTGGATTCGGTTCAAGGACACACCAAGTATCGCACTTGCAACCTTTAGCGAAATTTTACGTGACAGATTATTTTTAATTAATCCTATATGACTTCATTTAGTGCTTATAGTCTCTAATAATCACATTTTAAAGGGAAGGTATTCCCCACCAACGTGTTGAACCCCCAAGAGTTGGGGGTTCAGAAGTACCCCACTCACAAAGTGTCTTTGCCGGTCGCAATATTCTTCCCTCATATTATCCATCTACCTTCTACTATCAAAATACTTAAATTATAAATATTGACTTCTTTCAAAAAAATTCAACCATGTTCCAGCCTAGGTTTGCACCTGGAGCCTTCGATTGGAAGTGACCTAGTCGATTGGAAAAAAACAAATGTCTTTTGATGACGAAAAGGATAACATTATGACGAGGATTTGTCTGTATTTCTTGTTCCTTTGGATCTTGACAATCGTAGCATTCAACATGTCCTCTCAATTAAAAATTCTTCTCTCGTTAAGAGGAAAAGAAATACTTCACAAGTGTGTGCTCGAGTTTGTGGAATGTACATTTTTGCCGAGATCACTTCAGTCCGCTCGAGGCATCTTCAATTTTCTGCAAATGACAGGCTGGGGTGTGTTGAAGATTGATCGATCGGAAAAAGTATTCTCCATTAATTTTGCCCGGAAGTGTGACACTCTATTTGCAGTTGGCGCGAGTCAACGTTGTAAGCTTCAGCTTTGCTTTTGAATATGATTAGTGTATCGTGAATCGATGAAGATAAATCCAACCGTTGCAAGACAAACATTTATATCTGAGAAATGAAGATGTCTGAATAAAAATGTTGACGTGAAAGTGTTATTTTTTCTGTGATCATTCATTAAATATATAAATACAGTGTAATTGGCATTTTTAAACATAGTTTATATTTACATTTTCATTTGTAAATAAGCAAAAGGAAATGGAAGGTATGAAGGTGGAGCTGTTGTCGAATAAAGACTATCCAAATGAGAGTTGCCAACTCCGCCCTTTTTGGCTCTAGATTGCATTTAAATGTTATCTAGTGTGGAAAAGAGGTGGAGTTGGTGAGTCAATCTAGATTTTATCAAATGGTTAATGATTTTATCAAATTTTCTCTCTCTGCTTCTGAGGGATAATAAAATCAAGATTGAGTTATTGGGATTAGTTTGTTAAAAACATTGATTAATAATTTTAAATAATTTATAATTGAATGATAATTAAAGTATTTAGAAATATTTGTTAATATCTACAATTAGTATTTTGTAACCGAATTGTCATTCTGATTCGCTCTTTCACAGTCGCATTGCCATTTTAAAATGTCACGACTACTGTGAACGGAAGTTGCATTCGTGATCTTGGAATTTATCCTTGATCTGTAATGATTTTTTTACAAGATATATTGTTTTCATAAATGTACTATTTAAAAGTCTGATTGAATTAGCTCATAAACACTATATTTACAGGTTAAGATTTATATCTGTTGTATATTCAACTTCTGGACTTCCATTTTGTGACGTTTTAAACGAGGTATACAATAAGCTTTGGGAAACAACATAATTTTTAGGAAATTAGGGACTTGTTGGGAAACTAATTATTTTTGTTAACCGTAAAACAAGAAAATAATTGTGTTGAATCAAGCATATTTTTTTAAAACAATAATGTTTTTCGAGTGTAGAGGGTTAAATATATGTTGATAGACAAAAATGACGATAAAAATGTCTCGAAAGTTTCGTGTCTGACGAAAGCAGTATTCTTCCGAACAATTTCTAGCTGGACCCTGGTGCGATCGGAAATCAGGCGGTTGAAAATTGCAAAGGCCTTGTTCGGGTCTGCCCTGCCATTAGGTAGTTTGCGAATTTAAACAATGGTTTCCTACCGCTAACACGGACTCGTTAACTTCTTCGCTTACGTAATGCGTTATCGTGTGATAACTCCGACGATTTAATACAAAGTTAGACAAATAGAAAGTGTCTGCGATCAAAAATGTTATTCGGACCAATGAAACTTTAAAAAAGAAACAAATCAGCTTTCCTACATTAATGCACGTCGTTACATTTGCAATGCAAAATATTGTTTAAAATACTCGTAAAAGTACTGTTTATTAATTTATCTTAAATCAGTTTTATAACTTAGACGCAGTAATAATAATAATAATATTATTACAATTAATTTAAAAAGAAAAAAATTCGCCGCGCGTAGGTATCGATCGTGGAATTACTTTCACCGTAGCGAAAGCATTATCCGACTGCGCCACCGAGGCAACAAGTGAAGTAAATTTCAAAATGACTGTTATGAATTAAAAAATTGAAATATATTACATTGGCCGTTATTTTATGATTATCATTGATTGATATTCTTCTTTTAACTATGAAATAACAAATTATTTATGTAATTTACGAATAATTCCGAAATTATCGTTTCCTCCTATCATAATAACCGTGCGAATGTAATTTGAAAATTTTCACAATATATTAAATCAAGGTTAATAAACATCGCGGAAGCATATTTACCGAACTGTATTTAACTTGCTGTGAAGCTTTTCGAAGAGAAATATGAAAGTTTCTCATAATTGGATACTGCAAAGTTATCCAAAGATGGGGCATCTATATGCACTATTACTACACAGATCATACTGCAACATTCTAACGATCGGCTGAAACTTCAGAAGATACTTCAACTTTCATTTAAAAAAAGCTCAGATCACAAGAACAAAAGATGTATAAATTATGATTTGTTACATACAGATTTTAATAATAATTTACATTTGCTTAATTTTCATGGAATGAAAATTCCATGTTCAAAACTCAGTGTATGAAGAATTATGAGTTTTATTTCGATTAACTTCAGTTTTCGAAACGTCGATCTTACGTTATTTGAAATACGGACGTGCGTGATTAACAATAGTTAGACAGCATTAAGTTAATAACGCATTAGTATCGAAGCGCTAAACTGTAACCTTAATAATACATTATCGTTGTAGTTGCCGGTCATTCGATCCCAACATTGAAGCAAAAATGAAGATATCTCCTTAATTCCTATATTAATTAATAATTTTTGTGAAAATGGCAGATATTTTTTTTTTAATTTCCGAAATTCACAAAAAAATCGTCACGTTTTCAAGGTTTTTTTTCAAGTACTTAACGTCTAATTAAAAAATCTCCAAATATCTCCAACATTTCCGCGTTGCACAATTATAATTAACGGTAAAAACTCACGTCACCGTTCACGTCTCATTGAAATGACATAAATTATATAATTACAATAAATTACAATAAATAGCAATAAATTAATATTATCGTGACATATGACATTGCCTTTATCATTCTAATGTTTAATTGTAACGTAACGTATTGTGTTAATATGTACTTTTTGCTGAAATCGAACGAAAAAAATAATTGACTTTGAAACGGTAGCATTTTTCTCGGTTGTAAAGTCACGAGACTCGAATGTGCATGGACTCGATGAACGTCATTGTTCGGTACAGTCCAGAGGGAATCACCCATGCATTCTGACGTTTATGCATATGTATACGTCTATATTGCACAGCCAGCATGCAGATAGATACATTCATGCGCACGTAACGAAGCCAACGTGCTCGCTGACACAGTGCCTGGCTACTGCTTAATCGGATGATTATTCTGAGATCACTCTTACAATCGACGTTAGCGCGGTTCGCAACTTGTTCTTAGCGCGATATTACACACCTCATTTGTATTCTACACTTCCTCAAACAGTAATGCAATCGAAAACTCACGAGGCAAATTAACGCTCGATTTACATGTTGTTTAACATTTTTTACCACAGTTTTCATTGATGTAACAATAATCATTATACAACCTAACATTGCAAGACTAAATAAGTTAGAAAAAAATCTGACACCGTCAGGTTTAGAACCCGAGATCAGCAATTGGCACAGTCTGTCAAATACCTCTTACCACTGACCTATTGAAAACATTATGTTTTCATTTTTGTTTATCGTTAAACAGTATTATTTCTGAGTATAAAAATTACTTTTTTGAATTGTATGTTTCTTAAATATTGATGTCTTTTTAAGTTGGATCAAATATGACTTTCATCTACATGTATTATTTTATATTGTCAAATAATGAGAAAGAAATGTAAGAAATGTATCTTCTTCTTCCGAAACGTTCACGGTTTCAAAGCTGTATAATCATGACCTGAACAATGAGAAATTGTGGCAAAAAAAAGAAGACTAATAAATGGCACAGATCATAATCGTTTTTCGTCAAACGGCAGTGATTGATTCTGTATTATTATTAAGTGAAACGCCGCACACATAACTGGTACAAGGTCAAAGACGTATTGATAATAATGTCTGCTTTGTATTTTTATGACGCAGCAATTTGATGAATAAATATGATGTTCGAATATTTGGAAAATAATTGTGACACGATAAAGAGTGATTGATTTATTATCTTCATGGCAAATATTGTACTCGCGCAAAGAAATACATTCTTATTAAAAATTGTGTTAAATTGATTTATTTGATTTTTACAAATATTGCCAAAATTAATAAAGACATACTTTTATCAAATAACAAAATACCAAAAATTAACTTTCAATTCTAATTATATATTTTATATTATGGAAATATTTTGTAGAAAAATAAATTGTTTACTAAACATGAATAATATTCCAGTTATTAACAAATTACTACTATCAAAAAGTTTTAAAAAGAAGAAAAATAAATTAAATGTTTAAGAAAATGTTCTTTTAATTTAGAACATAAACAGTGTTGAGGTTAGATATTCAATTAAATCCTTCTTACTAGTTTTACAATTCCTTAATTTGTAAATAACTTTTACTGAAAGGCTAGATTGCAGATTCTAATATCTAATATATGCTGTTAAGTAACTTGTATTTTTATTTAAAGTTGTGTCGAGTACTATTTAAAACAGCTTTATGTAAAACTTCATCTTAAAAGAATATCGTACCTTTCTGCAGTACCGACTGAATATTTGGCTTATAGTTTCTCTATTCGTATAATTACACAAAGAGATTAAAACAATATTTTAATCGCATTAAAAGTGTATACAAATTTAAAACTACGACTTAAAACTTAGAAATATGAAAAAAAAGGATTCGAGAAAACTCAAATTCTTGTTACCTTCCCCAAAACACTCAGTCGATATAGTAAACAAGTACGACATCTTCCACATACGTACATTAATTATTTCCTTTTATTCGAATAATATTAAATTTCTATTGAATTTCTCACTTTGTGATTCAATGCCCCCCAAAAAATGTAATCAATTTTCCAATGCCAATAGAAAATTGTACTCATTTTCTCCGACCCTGGAAAAAAACTACAGAAAACATACTACATGCAAAAAAGCGGGACCAATGAGCTGATAACTTACGTAAGAATAATTGATAATCATACTAATAAACCAACGGCCATTACGCGGATATTCCTCAACGCTCTGGCGATCAGGAATGCCAAACATGTAAATACCTTAGATAAACAAAACAATCTCGCAATTTAAATAAATCGTCTACAACGAGCTTAGAAACAAAACAACAACGACAATTAAACGACAATCTCGTTAATAAATTGTCGCTTCTACTTGTGTGTCCAAAGGAATATCTGAAATTTAGTTTCATCACAGTAGATAATGAAC
This sequence comes from Archaeoteleia sp. ZL-2020, assembly GCA_022817725.1. Lineage (NCBI taxonomy): Eukaryota > Metazoa > Arthropoda > Insecta > Hymenoptera > Scelionidae > Archaeoteleia > Archaeoteleia sp. ZL-2020. The sequence goes on along the minus strand of JABFOW010000125.1, from coordinate 1,902 downwards.
AGGAAATCAGAGTTGAAACACTTTGCTAGAAGCCATTATTTCTGATGTTTGGGGCAGATTACTCGCGTCTTCATCCAACAAAAATTCCTGTCACACTATTAAAATGCCGTGACGCGTGGAACGGCAATTTTTATCCTACATAATTTTTTGTTGGTATAAACCAGGCTTTGTGTCATATTTTAAATTGCTTCTTTGGAACGCTTATAAATTTGTTTACGCAATTTATTCAATGGAAAAATTAGAATAAAAATAGAAATACGAAATATCTTTACAATCTCCATACATTGTAACCTGGACAAAGCTGCTAAATGCGACCTAAAAGCAAAAGGAGTTTCAATATTTTAATTGCACAACCTGACACTATAATTGACCATAAATTATGTACTGACATTTTGCTCTTCCTCCGAAATCCGCTCGACTACTTTACACGATGATAGCAAAACTTATATTTTACTTCACAGATGAATCCAAAAACAAAAGACTCTTTATTCGAAATCATTCACGGTTCCACAGAGGAAATGCGATTAATTCTGTGTGATTATTGTAATTAAAAAAAGTAGATAATACTCCACGTTCACGAGTAATTGCAGGGTAGGAAACGGAAGCGTGCGGTTGCGTTCTTTTGTCCGTTTGTACTCATCGTAATATATTAATAAAGCCTTATAAGTTTATCAACTTTGCGTGACAGTTGCAGATTAACTATTGATCCCACGAATTTAATTTACAACAAATGTTTTATATTATTTTACAGGTATTTTCAACTTGAAATAAGAAATGGTCGATCTACTTTTTTGAAAAGATGAAAAAAATTTTTAAAAAAGCCAGAAGTAAAAAATATGTTTAGATTTGCAGTTTGTGAGGACATAAACCAAATTTTCGATTTGGAAATACTATAAAACACAAGTTGTTGACGAAACTATACTTTATAGTTGGCCCAATTAGAATATTACTGTTATTTCAACTGGAGATCTAATGAGGTTTACAAAAATTCCTACACTTAGATAAATGGATAGTTAACTTTGCAATTCTAGATCTCTCAATAGGGGACAGCAAAAGTGGATTGTAGATAGTAACAATCTGCTTTGCAAGGTTAGCCATCTGTTCTGCAAAGATAGCAATATAGATTGTAATTTAGCTATTTAATATTGAAATACAGATTGCTACCTTTGCAATACAGATTGCTATCTTGGCAATACAGATTGTAAACATCTACAATCCACTTTTGCTTTCCCTTATTGAGACATCTAGAATTGCAAAGTTAACTATCCATTTCTCTCGGTGTAGTTGAGGGCAGAACCACCTAGATTTGTATAGTTGACTCAACTACAATATTATAGATACTGCAACTATAATATCGTTAGTTAGGGAATCTACAAATATCCAATAGTGTGCTTCTAACTGCATCTTTACAGTTTTCTCTCGGTATCATTAGAGATTCGTTCCGCAATTTGAACTGGCTATTACTTGTCATTAGCATCGCGTTTCATACTATGCAAAACGTGGTCTGAAATTTCGCACATTTTTATCGTTTTGTGTCAAACCACAAATTCAAACACCCAATTCACCAATATGAATTGCCAAGGTAAACTATAAAAGTTTCAAGTCATCATAAGTTTAGATGAATTTTTGAATGAGAATTTTTAAATCTTCCTTCTGTCTTTCTAATATTCCCGAATGGTTTTCTGAGAACGATTTTCAGTTTTGTAGAATAAGCCCAGGCTGAGCCTAAAATAGAACTCTAATCGGGTAGAAATGTAATTCAGATCATCTGGATTGTATAGTTGGGTTTCTTCCAGTCTAGTTCATCAACCGAATGGTAAGCTCAGTGACACTGGGAAGCATGATGACATCGGTTAGTATGACTTACCGAAAACTGGAACAAGGATGAATGACCCAGTGACC
>JABFOW010000124.1:0-15242 GCA_022817725.1 Archaeoteleia sp. ZL-2020 | reverse complement strand
AGTAAATATTATTACCAAGTTGAATGTTTCTGATAGAAAAATTTGATGTTTTGTTTGTGACTTGGTGAAAATTGTCCGATTAAACACATTTCAATTGTTTCGGTTTATAAATCGGAATCAATACGAATACTGTACAGGATTGAATTATTTTAGCAGGGTTCAATGGATTTTTTAAATCAGAATGTAGACAGTATTTAAATATTATCTTTTTTAGAAGATCTTTTTCTTTATATATTATTCTTACCGTCACCAGAAGCTGTGACGGACAAACTGCAACTTGAGGTTAGAGACATGCTACGACTTTGAAGACCAACGTCTTCGTAGTACGCCAGCCGTACGTCCTCATCGAGGCTTCGTCCATCGTAGTCGCTACCCTCGAAATTTTGTTTCCTCTCTTTTGAAGTACCATTACTCTCTCCGTTTTTCGAATCAAGAGATTCCGATCGCAGGCGGCTCAGACCAATTCCTCCACGACCTCGGTCCTCCCCGTTTGTAACTCCGTTGACCTTGCAAATGCCGTTGATACCTTCGTGTAATAAAACACGGGAAATAAATATAAAAAGCATTTGTTCACGAATTTAATTTTGTTCCCCGTTATAATATGATTATGATAGTTATAAATTTAATTATGACTAATAAGGGAACTATAATTTTGAAAAAAAATTCAATTTACTTTATTCAGGCTTTTTTCATTCATTTTTTTGTTTCTAAAACTTGTCACTTATTATCAAAATTAAAAAAAGCATTATTTTTTCACAATGTATCGAAAAATTATGTCTTTTTACCCCATGTTCTACCCTCTGTTCGACTCTATTCACCAGAATTTAACGGCATATTTGAGCAAAAAAGTAATATCGACTATATGATTAATGGGAGTTGTAGAACAAACAATTGAAATAGGACTCAAATTAGTATATGATATCTTATGAAAATTGTTGAAATCACATTACTGTATACCAATATGAATGTTGATACATTTTTGTATTTCATCTGAACTATCTCTTATATCTTATATTTTAATTATCTCTTTTGGTTATAATTTATTTTTTTTGCTTTCTCTTATATCTTATATCTCATAATGTTTTAAATATTATAATAAATAACGTCAATAGTTAATTAAGCATCAACAATTGTATCTTCAAGCAGGATTATTTTACTGCGTAATACGAATATTGTAATCATTTTACTTTTGACTTCTAAAAACTTATTTTGATGCACAAATAAAGGAGAATATTTCTTCATTCTTTTACTTATAAAGTACTATATAATGAAGATATAATTATTGATAACAATGTTTTAAAAATTATTCAAAAACATTCCAGGAATGCTTTTCAAACATTAAAAAATATATATTTGATCTCATTTTTTAATCAATTTTTATAATCAAGTTTTGTAATCATTCTCGAATGTTTTTAATACTTTTTCTAGTATGGTATTTCTAGTATATTCAAAGCAGACATTAAAACATGCCCAAAAGATTCGACGAACGTTTCTAAAGTTTTGCAAACGTTCCACAACCGGATCGGTTCTGATAAAAAACTGTAGAGTACTCTTCTGTTTTCAAATTAATTTGAGAAGTTTGCTGAAATGTAGAGTACAGTAATAGGGATAAATAGCAAAGAAATATACATACAATTTTTGAATAATTAATTGAGATTTGAAAAAAGTGGTATACATTTAACAATTAATATGCAAATGTCTTAATAAGTAACAAAATTATTTTGCAATGTCACTGATTTTCATCACAGAATTTAATAATGCATAATGAAGTTTTGTTCTTCAGACGACAACAGTTTCTCATAATATCATTATTACCATAAATGCTAATGAAACTATGAATATTAAGTGTTGATTATGTTCACTTCGATCAAACATAAACCTTATAAAGAAAATAAGTATATTTGGTACATTAAAATTTATAATATATTTATAATATATTATTTATAAATTTATAAAGCGAAATTTTACAGTATATACAGTATATAACATTTATTTATAAGATCGATAGTATTAAAAATGATTTATAAACATTTGTTTTCACAAGAAAAATATTTCTATTTCGCTCACAAGTTTAAATTTTGAACCATAAGCCAATTATTGCATAAATTTAAAACAAAATGTTCAAAAATATGAAGACAAATTAAAACTATTTGTAACTCAATATATTTCAATTGTTGTTTCACGAATAGATGATACCTTCATGAGATTCGATATTTGAATTGCCGTCCTGACTAGATTCGACAGGTCTCTCTCTAAACAAAACCCTGTTGCGCAGAAAGCCGCCCGAACAAATGCGCTCGCAATCCCCGCAACTCACGGGTTCTTTAGCTTCCAAACAAACATCCACCCGTTTCTCTTCTTCTCCATTCTTTCCATTCGTGCTATCACTATCCTTCGAGCCACTTTCCGCTCTGCGTATTACGCTGTTCTCCAGAGTCGCGGGATGTTTTCTCAATGTACTGTTAGGAATCCAGCTAAGGTGCAACGTTGGAGCATTTGACACTTTGTTGACTTTACACGTTACAGTCATGTAGCCGGGATGATGAACTACGTCGCAGTGTTGACGTATCAGTGTCGGTGGATGGACACAGACATTGTTCTTGCAGAAGAGCACCTCTCCATCTTGATACATTGTATGTCTCGAATCATTCCCATTATCTCCCAAAATATAACTGCTGGCTTTTTTAAGGATACTTGGCAGAGGCATGGTTTCGTGTGTGCCTTATTTTAAATATGTTTCGTTTTTTTACTTCACTGTTCAAATGACCCTAAGTTTTCTCTTTCCGTGCTTTGTGGTGTAGAAGTCGAATAAAGAGGGGTTGTCCTGCTTTAGAGGTGGGACTGTACGCATGGTTGTGGAGATTAGTGCTCAGACAGCACGTTAATGGTTCGCAACAGATGTTAGCGTTAGACCGAGCTTAGCCATTTTCCTGAGAAAAATTTCGACAAGAATTATATATATATATAAGAAGAAGAGTTTATGTTACTTGAAATTAACAATATGCTACTTGTGATTTCCGTATCACACGAAATATTAATTATTCATGATTTTAAGATTTAAAAAATGTGATTCCGAAACAAGCAATCGAGATAATTTAAATTGTTCAATAAATAATGATATCGGAGAATAATGCACAATATGTGACTGCGAGGTTCGCGCAAGCATGTGTTCTATCACAATTAGCCTCAATACATATATGCAAAGACGATACGTCACTAGCGCTAGGTACGCGTATTTCCATACACAAGCATTTTTAAATCGTAATCGATGAGATTAAAGCGTTTTTCCTCGATGAATTTCCGGTGACTGAGACTCTGCATAAACCATTAATTTTCTAACGTTTCATCAAATACGTCATTCTTGAAAATTCATGTCTTGAATAAAATCAATGTATTTAACACAAAAAATAGTTAAATTCAAACATTTTTATTCAAAAATACTATTAAAATCACGAATGAAAAATATAACACATACGTGCAAACAATTCAACAGATGGAAATATTATTTTTCGATGCGGTTCAATATTTTTTTGAGAGAAGCAATTTACCGAATCCGTACTGCCTCGCCATAAAGTGTGTAATCCCATCATCCGAATCTCTTTAATGGTTTTTCTGTTTCTTTATCGCGTTTTTTTCCTTCTCGTAAGTCGACCCGATGTGAACGTTCACGGCGGCACACTTAACACTGACTGACGGACGAAATACGTTTACCGACCGTTCGCACGCAAATGCTTCTTATCAAGGATCAATATTTCCATCCGATTGCAAAGTCGCTTGGCCTACTACCCGAACCGCCGACATTTCGCTGCTTACGTTACACATGCTCAGTCTATTGATCCTTTCTTCCGCGTGTTCCCCAATCTTTCTTTTATCCTACGAGAAGCATTAAACAATCGTTGACCTTGGCCCATCAATGAACGATAATCAGCCTTTTCAGCAGCATCAAGAACGTTCATGCGCTACATTGTTGCGAAATGTTTTTAAAAATTTGAATATTAAATTCTTTTATTACAATAAATAAATAAGTTTCGCTCAAGATTATAATATAATACAAATGTAAAGTGACGTGTGATTCGTAGATTAAAATATTAAATATATACAAAAACTTGTTATTTCTTACAATTAATTACAATCTAATAGGAAATTGTTGAATCAAGGATCGTATCATATTTTATAAATGTTTGGCCCTCTGGCGGAATTGCCCAAACTATATGAATAGCTCGGATTGGTATGCATAAATAGAACTATAAACATATATTTAAAAATTTGTATTTAATTATGAAGTGATGTAACTCGAGACTAAGTAAAAAGTGTGAGCTTTATTCATTTCTAACGATCAAGTAACGAATTTTGTTACAGTTAATTATCATTAAATGGCCGCGAAATATTGAACGAATTAAAAACTGGGTTCTTCAGTGAGAAACATACAAAATATTATACTAATTCTTACAATTATGAGACATTTTATTGTCAATTAATTAACAATTTTCACCCCATTCATCATACGTATTCATTGATTTAATAAGACCCGATCGTGAATGGTATTTTATGATCGTTGTTCGCAGCTAAGCTTGCTTTAGGTCCTCTTTTAATATACGAAATGGTGGAGTAAGCGGAAAAGTGAAAATCTTCTTGTAAATATCCATTCATCAGAAGATGTGCGACCATCGCTTCACCGGCTTCCCTGGAAAATTTGGGAACTGGTACACTGGCTACGCGCAAAGGTACCGGGCCTTTCCCATACCAGGCATCAATGAGTTTCAACGGCGTCAGTCTTGTATCACTCTGAACAGCGTTTGTCGTAATTTGATAAAGTTGTCTACAATATTTCCCTATGTCGGACTCTCGGATGTCGTTTGGTCTGCGACAATGATCGCACATTTGAGCGCAATCGCTCTTCGTCCAAGTTTCTTCAAAGTGAGTCGCTATGAGAGTTCTTCTGCAGGACATCTGGTCCAAGCAGTATCCCACTATTTTATACAAATTTTGCAGGCCAACTTTGTCTTGGAACACCATTGTGCTTAGTCTGAAGATATCTCCGAAACGATATAGAACTATGCAGTGCGACTTCTGACCATCTCTTCCAGCTCGTCCACTTTCTTGATAAAAATTTTCCATGGATTTGGAAATGCAGTGATGAATGACGAATCGGACGTCAGGTTTGTCGATACCTAGACCAAAGGCGATTGTTGCGATGACCGCTTGGTAATGACCAGTCATCCATTTTGAATACACAATCGAACGAAATTCAGGCTCTAACATTGCGTGATAACAGCCGACCTGTAAATAAATATATAAAAATTACTACAACTTTTTATAAAGATGTAATGCAATCGTAATTCGTGAAATTAATTTTATACTTTGACTCCAAGTGATCTCAGGTCTGTAGTCAGTTGTTCCGCCTCCTTGATTGTTGTTGTATAAATAATTCCAGACTTTCCCTTGAATTTATTCGTCAACAAATTCTCTATCATTGAAAGACAAGCTTCTTTTTCCGCTGGTTTGCGACGTACTTCATAAAAAAGATTGGGTCTATTGAAAGATGCACGAAGAACGAGACAACCCAGAATGTCCAGCATTTTCTGAACATCGACAATAATCTTGGCAGGAGCTGTAGCAGTTAACCCGAGTAGTGGAATTCCAGTAAACATGGATTTTAAAATTCCAAGAAATTTGTAATCTGGTCGAAAATCATGACCCCATTGACTACAACAGTGAACCTCGTCGATCGCAAATCTGTCTAAGCGACCCATCTTGAAGCACTTTTGTATTTTGCTCATCAATCTTTTTGATTTTGCCATATATTCTGGAGTGACATAAATCAAATGTAGGTCTGACTTTGGATCTACCAAAGCATCCATGATGGTTTTTACAGAATCTTTACCAGCTTTTGAGGAAAGCATCATAGCTTTTACATTGAGTTTCTTCAAATTATACAATTGATCCTCCATTAAAGAAAGTAAAGGAGATACAACAATAGTTATACCTTTACTGATGATAGCGGGTAGTTGGTAGCACAGACTTTTACCACCTCCTGTTGGCATTACTAGGATTACATCTTCTCCAGACATTACTGCATTTATAGTAGAAACTTGAAGGTCTCTGAATTTTTTGATTTTGAAGATCTCTATTAGACATTTTTGGATATTTTTCGACCATGTAAATGTCTCTGATTCCCAATTCTTCTGTGATACCGACAAAGATTTTTTCAAGAGGGCTGTGTCTTTCAGTTTTTCTTTTCGTTGTTCCAGGATCCTCTTGCGATCTTTTAGTTTTTGAAGTTCGGTTTCTATTTGGCGAAGCTCATAATCAATAGCAGATACCTCATCTTCTTCTGTGGCTGTTTACAAATAAAAAAAAGATGAAATGGACAAAATTGCATATATTTAATTTTATGAATAGATAAAGGTATTAAATTGCCTTTAATACTTTTTAAATACCCAGCATTGGAAACTGTAGTAAACAATATTTGTTTGATCTCTATGTCTCAAAAGTTTTGCATTAAAATTGAATGGGTTTAATATCAATTAAACTTTATTGTAATTGAATGAGAGAACATTATAGCCATCTGAATTTTGGGTAATGTATTTTAATGGTTCATTGCTTGAAATTATTTTCAATGTGTAATGTGTATAAAATTTTAAATTACTATTTCTTATTAATTTTATTTAATTAACATTAAATTAATATTTTGTGATCAAAATTCTTAATAAAGACTGGTATTATACAATATGTTGTATATTTTTACATTATAAAATCAGGGTTTCCTATAGTAACCCTATTAACATTAGATACCGTACAGGTATTCTACAGATATCTGATCTCATCATAGGACATTTGGATATGGTTTAATATCGTCAGGACATTGCAATATCTATAGAACATCTATAGTATAGATGATAATATCTGAGATATTCATGTTTATAGGGAATACAATAGAAATTGAATCAATTTACAATCAATTGTCTTTAAATCAGTCTTATTAATTAATGTGAAACATGTTTTAGAACATAATAAACAATTTTATGTAATACAAATAATTAATTTTTTACGAAATTCATGATGTTTTAAAACTTTAGATTGGTTATGTATATTCATGCAGGTATTATCAATATTTGAATGCAAGTATACATAGATCATATTTAATTATGATACATATATGAGTTCGACAGAAAAATATACTTTATACATTTTTAATGAGTATTTATATATTATTTATATTTTAAATACTTATCAAGTAAATATTAATAAATTAACAGGTTTACTAAACAAAAAACACTGAAATTGAGTTGAAAAGATATGGAAGAAAGAGTTCTGTAATCCTATATTTGTAGTTATCATTAAGCTCTAATGTAGAATAAATAAACATTGTCGTAAGCTTCAATGAAGCTTAACTTATTTAATTTAATTATAAGAGTATTTGATGATTGTTTCCTGTTTATATGAATATAAAGTAAAATGATAACTGTCTTATCAGGCAAAAACTATTATATAAATTAAACTAAATTAGAATATAAATAAAATAAATAATTACAATAATGAGTATCATTAAAATAAATAAACAAATAATTACAAACATTTCGACTCTATATTTGGGTCATTATCAATGTTAACAGTATTATAAGGTTTCTGTGGTACTAATTTCTTCAGACATGAATTAAATATATAAACTTATTTGGCAACAAAATTTTGTATACAAAATTTTAATGCATTTTAATACACTTTCAAATTGTTGGGTTTCAATATTTTTCATTGGAATTGCCAATTTTTTATCAAAATTAATATTTGTATTGAAATTTTAAAATATTTTCATGATGAATCCAAGTCATTATTTTTAATTCTGATTTCGTCAAACTATTTATGCCATAGTATTCAATGTTTTATATTTCATATTATTACATTAAAAATTAATTATTAAAAGACAATAACAAAAAAATAAATATTGTTTTAAAACTTATTACGATCAACATTCAATTATTTCAGTTATTTAAAAATTAGTGTTATTTTTGTAAAAATAAAATAATATTGACATTGCAAATATTTACACAACAAACCTTTGTAACCATTGTCATCACTATCATCAATAACAATAGCATTTTTGGAGCTACCTGGCAACATATTTCCTGCTTGTATATTTTATAATTATAAAAATACTACAGTTTTCTAACAACATATATACAACAGAGGATATCATCAATAGCTACATTTTCTGTTTACGAAACTGTAAATGCCGCTCATGTTGTTACTCTGGACAACATAACCTCAATCATTCGTCTGATTTTTTCTCAGATAACAGCAGATCAGCTGACAGATATCATTTATATTACGACGATTGTCGGTGGTATTGTAGGCAAGTACTACAGATCACAAACGTCCGTCAAATATTCATAATCATAAATAGCAATAATTATTCCACTATTTAAATTGACTTATCATGTTGAAAGCAGCACTACGCATTTGTCCTGCTTGGCTTGAAAACTCACTTGCTGCTGTATATTTTAAGGGTATCATTAAACATTAAATTATGTACACAAATATTTATTCTCACTTAATAAAAGATTAACACATGTTTTTTATTATTCACATGTTTCATATGTTATTAGTTTGAAATATGAATTATATATTATATTTTCTATCTACAAAACATTCTACTTGTAAAACAATTGTTTTTATATTTATTTATCTTCAAACAATTCTCCTAAGTCATTTTTATGTCTGTTAATATTATTAAATTGAATTGAATTTTAGTGTATTTTCCAAATATTTGTTGGAAAGTACTCTATATTATTAAGTTCGTTAATTAATATTATGTATTTGGTATAATTTTGTTATTTTAGCAAGAAGTTTCAGTGGATCACACAGCATCATGGCAGTCGTTGATGATTTAAAAATGCAGGTTGTTATAATTCCTGCACTGCAAGATAATTACATGTACCTTGTAAGTGAGTTGTTTAAATTTATTGAATGAAATATATTATGATTAATACAGAGTTGCAGGAATTATAATGTTATTGTTGTAGATTGTTGACGATGAGACGAAAGAAGCAGCCATTGTGGATCCTGCAGAGCCAGAAACAGCTGCAAAAGCAATCAAAGAGAATAAGCTCAAGCTAACCAAAATTTTAACAACTCATCACCATTGGGATCATGCGAGTGGCAATGAAAAAATGCTGAAAATATATAATAATCTTGATGTATATGGCAATGATGATAGGATTCCAGGTGTGACTTGCAAAGTCAAACATGGGGATAAAATTAAACTTGGTAATCTAACTATCGAATGTTTAGAAACACCTTGCCACACGTCAGGTCATATTTGTTATTACGTTACTAACGATGATGATCCACCTGCTGTGTTCACTGGTTCGTAGAAGTATTGAACATCATACTTTGTTCTTATATTCCTTTTATGTGAAATAATAAATCACTGAACTATTAAAATACTATTAAACAGGGGACACTTTATTTGCTGCTGGGTGTGGTCGTTTTTTTGAAGGTACAGCAGATCAAATGTACAAAAATTTGATTGAAATTTTAGGCAAACTTCCGGACGAAACTGTAAGATTTTGTATTGTATACCCTTATGATCTGCCTCATATATTTAATAAACTAGAACAGTGGTTATAAAAACCATTTTGATTGCATGCAAATATTCTTTATTAAAATAAAAACCGTCAATATGTCTTTATGCATATATTTTAATCAATGTTTATTTAACATTAATATTGTAATTTTAAAGACCAATCAAAATTGATTTATAGGTTTTCATCTATCTTTCTATAATTAATATTGTAATCATAAATGTTAAATAATACATTTTTATATATGTAATATAACTTAGAACTTATTATTTAATTACAAATGTTGTATCTTGCAATTATAAAAATATGCATTTTTCGCTATTTATTTGTATACTGTACAGTTTTATTATATAGACAGAATAATTTGCAAAATATATTAGTCAGTTCCTGAGCTAGGTAAAACCAGAGCCGTAGCAAAGAAATTGAGTGTCTCTCTCGCGCGTCGATGCCACACGTGCAGTTTAGACAGAACGAGGTGCGATCTGAGGCAGGTCGCACCGCGTTCTGTCCCTCTCGCTCGCGCGTATGGCATAGACGTACGAGATACACCCAATTTGCTTGCTACGGCTCTGGATAAAAATAATAATACTCTATGTGTATAATTAATTGTATGAAAATCGATATTTTTAGAGAGTGTTCTGTGGACATGAATACACAGGTGCCAATTTGCGATTTGCAATTCATGTGGAGCCGGAAAATCTAGACATAATTCGCAAACTAGCTTGGTCAGATGCAATGCGTAAAGAATCGTCTCCAACCATACCGTCTTCAATTGAACATGAAAAGCAAACAAATCCATTCATGCGAGTGCATGAAAAAACTGTACAAGAGCACACTAAGGAAAGTGACCCTATAAAAGTTATGGCTGCTTTACGAAAAGAAAAGGATAATTTCAAAACAGACATTAAATATCCGTTTTAAAAAATTATTTTATTTCATATTAAGGTCATGTTACAATCGATTGTAACATGACCTTAATACCAAGGTACAATCGGTACAATCGATTGTACCGACCTTATAACCCGCAACAAATTTGACTCAATATAAATATTTCTGTTATTATAAAAGAAGCAATCATCTCAAGTCTTGCATTACACAAGAATCCTATGAAACAAATAGAAAATGATTTCGGAGTTTAGAATTATCCTAATATTTGAACTCGTTTTCATTACGTAAAGAAGTAATGAAAACGAGTCCCATTTTTACGAGAATTTTAAGCTTCTAAATCGTCTTCGATTTCTTTCATAAGCTTCTTGTGTAATGCAAGACTTTAGATGATGCCTTTTGTCTCTCATAGTCGCAGACAAATTTATATTATTCGAAATATTGAAAAACAATCTGTCGGTATTACAGGAAGAGGTGTCATCCCCTTAATATATAAATATTGCTGTATTTCATGCTTACAAATTAAAATTCACACAATCAATCATGGCACTAGGAAAATCTATATTTACGATTGATATCTAGTGTATAAGTGAAAAATTGTAATTAAATTCGTATAAAATATAAGTATTATAGAGAAATAGTTACAAATAATAGAATTGTAGCTTTATTTACGATAAGTATACAATCAAAAAAATGTTTAGTTTCATATTTTTATAATTATTCTGCTGTTATTAAAATTAAACTATTTATATTTTATTCTTTGCTTACTTCAAGTCATAAAAAGCATGTATGAAATACGACACAATTTGATGAATACACTAAATCCTTTAGCATGTTTTTGTCAAAATGTTACTTAATCTTATACTGCTATAAAATATAATGTATAAAATATAAAATAATGTGTATTCACATACACATTATTATGTTATAGAAATGGGTCTTGAATATAAATTACACGGTATTTATATATAAACAGTACACTTCTTAATTATTTATATATTTACAAAGGTATCTTACATTAAGTCACATTCAAAGACATTTGGTTTGGCGCATCTTCAGCTTTTTTATTGTATATCTGCATTTCTGCAACATACTTCTCCTTTGAGCGTTCATACATATCGTAATATACCTAAAAAATGTTAAATTAATCATAGTAAATATTGTATACTATACTAATATTTGGATGAAAGGTCTTTAAAAATATGTACTTTTTTATCTTCTGAGGTTAGTGATTTCCAAGTTGTTGCAAGTTGTCTCGTAAGCTCTTGCTTACTAGGTTCAGGTTCACCAGCAAGTCGTTCCATTACTCTTGGTCTTTGTTCTTGACAAAATTGGAAAAAGGGGTTGGCTGGACGCTTTGGAGCATTTGGGTCAGCCTTTGTACCTTTCCTCTTTGTTCCTTTTTTAGGTTTATCATCCTTCCCATGATTAGCATTAGATTTTGTATTTTTTTCTGATTTTGGAGTCATCTGACAAACACTATTTTCCTCGAGAACTCCCATTGGTATTTCTCTCCATCTATCTCCATGTTGGTCCAGTCGATTTATTAAAAATCTAGTGATTACAATCAATTATTTCATTACAAACGTTTTTAATAAGACTTTTTAAGTGGTTTCCAAACATACCTGCACATGCAAGTTATCAATCTTATTATAATTAATAACAGACAGTCTTTTGTGACAAATGTTTAAAAGAAAAAATTATTTAAACAATATAAAATCTCACTATTAAATCATTTGCAAAATTAATTCCACAATTTAAAATTGAATGAAAATTAAGATATATATATACAATTTTGTCAACATAAATATGACATTATAAATATAAAAAAAATTTTGTCAATACAATTATTACTTGGTATTTTTGTATTCATTTGTATTTATATTGTTTTGAAAATGACCCAAAACATGAGTTAAAATTATATTTTTTTAATTTATAATGTCATATTTATATTGTCAAAATTTTATATATATCTTTATATACATTCAATTTTAAGTTGTGGAATTAATCAAATTAATTTTACAAATGATTTAATACTGAGATTTTATACTTTTTAAATAATTTTTTCTCTTTATATATTTTCCAGGAAAAGGCTGTTTGATATTAATTAGATTTATAACAGGCAATATTTTATTTAAACCTTATTATGATAGTATTTTGAAAGTAGCAAACATAAAAAGTATCATTTTGCAAGCTCAATATATAAAACTGTATTGCTGGTCATTTATGTTATTTCTAAATTTCACATCGGCTACTAACATTAATATTTTATTCAATTGAATATGCCATTTCAAACTTTATTACTGATTTCAGATAATTCATTCTTATAAAATTGTAAAATTATTTCTCATACAAAAAAAAATTATTATTCATTTTCATACAATTATTAAACATTTTCTTTCTGCCTAACACGAAAAATTGTATATAAATTATAAATAAGTTTCCAAGATTGACTAAAAATACCGGTTATCTATTATTGCATAAAAAACAAATACCGTAAACATGCCAATGCCATTAATTCATTCTGACCGCCACATACATGTCTTTCAATGCAAACTTTGATTAAACGGCGGGATTTCGCGGAATTCTCAACTTTTCCTCGATAAAGCTGTTTCGTGAGAATGCACTTTTATTTATACAAATAATAAATTATAAACAAGGAACAGTCGATGATGTAGAAAACTGTGTCGGTGTCTGACATCCTCTTAAAGATTTTGCAAAACAAGGTTTAAATTGTCGTAATGCATAGCGAGTGAGTTGTTATTGTTGACAAATATATCGTTACATTGTTATTTGCAAACTTTTGGTAATTTATCAATTGCATACACTCGGTATGTGTCGTACGATACAAAAATATCTTGCATCATTCATTACAATATTTGTTACAAGTAAATGAATTTATGGTGTTTATAAGGAAATTGCGAGATTAATCTCAATCAAATCACAGTTAGGTTCACGAATGAAAATGAGACTGTTGGTTAGACATGACGGTATCACTTAAGTGTTAACATTCAAAAACACATAGGGTGACGCTGTCACCCCATTAACAACGCATTAATTTAATTTGCTATCAGTTTATTCGAAGGTTGCATATATTCAAAGATGCGAACAATAGATTTGAAAAACATCCACCCATTGTTCTCTTCAGGTACAGCTCAACGATGCAAAATTTAATTTGTTATTTATATACGAAATCGGTCATGCGTAGGTTATACAAGTTGTACATTATTTAAATACCGCTTGATAATTTTAGATATTTGTAAAAAAAATATCTTATCACATAAACAACAATGTAATTGTATATATAATCACTTGTTTTAATGACGAAATTAATTTATTAATAGTAGCTCAATTGCATAATTGATTTATCGTGGAAATGCATGTTAAATTGTTGTAAGTTTCGATAAGGAATTGTTAAATTTTTAACGACACTGAACAGTCTCTTAGCTACATGCTGCCACTCATTATTAAACGTTTACATTATAAATACAAACAAAGGAGTTTTTATTTTTCAATGACAACACATTTTACAGGTTTATGAAATAACTAAGTTAGTGTCTTAACTTAATAATAAACACTCGTTTAAGCTTCCTATTGACTCCTAATTGTATAATTTTCTAATGATTAAAATAAAATGATATGATTCAGTAGGAAGTTCAAAATTTAATAGGAATTACAATTCATTTCCCAAACATCACATCGAATCCCAATAAAAATTATTAGGAATGCGCGGAACGCGAATGGAAACTGCACTCTAAGAAATAATTTCCTAACGATAAGAATATATTCCTCTGTATAATGATCTACTGAATGTTAAACGAATCTTTTTCTCATAAATTAATGCGCGAACGGAAATTATATCATTATATAACGGTTAAAGTAAAATGTATTTCCGTAAAATTAACAACCGATTATTGTCAGAATTATCCACTGACGGTTAGTGGATCAATTCTGAACGCAAAATCAAATGTCAATCGTAAAATACGAATGTACTAATAATCGATATACAATCGATATGGTATCACTCGAAAGGTTTGTTTATAGTCAAATTAGGTTATATCGGCTTCCTTTATTGGCTTTGTTTAGTGTTATAACACAAAATACATATAATAACATAGTTTTGTAACATAAAAAGTTAACAATGAGGGAATTAGAACCAGATGGATTGTTAGAGGAAGAAATATCGAAGCTGAAAGGTAAGTAAAGAAATTTATAACTTTCGAAACAATGGATCATTTTCAGAGGAATAATGAGAAATTTTAAATAAAGAAACAATTTTGAGAGATTAATTTTATCTACAAATATAATTTCATCAGATAATAATGTCTTTATATTCATTTTTGTGTATTTATGTGAGGAATAATATATGTAATGTGTTCTTTTTTGAGGTTATGTATGAATAATGCAAAAGGAAAGACAATGAAATAAAATTATATCAAGGAAACTAATGACAGTTAACATTACTATTTTGTATATAATGATTATAATAATTTTTATATGTATTTTCTGTTATTTTGTAATTAAATTATGTTATTATACATTATGCATATAATTTGTTTTAAAATATTAAACAAAATTTAAAAAAATTGTTTTCAATATTCCAGAACAAGGTTTTGATTTTAATGGTGTGGTTAACACGAGTGCAGAAAATTTCCACACTTTTAAATTACGATATATTTCAATTATAAATCAGAATTTCCAAATTGTAGGTTATGTTATGAATGGAACTAATAAGAATTCATAACATAATAAAAGCACAATTAACAATTTAATAAT
>JABFOW010000123.1:0-15263 GCA_022817725.1 Archaeoteleia sp. ZL-2020 | reverse complement strand
TTTTTCTGTCTTAGTTTTGTCAAATAAACTAAATGTTTTGTTGAAATAATGAAATTACATTGTAAAATCAACAATACGACTTTGTGAGATCAATTTTGTTAAATCAACAAAACTATTTTTATTCAGGTTGTCAGAAATTTAGTGCTAGTACTGCCAATGAAGTACCGCAATCTCATGAAAAGCAGGTTTTTTAAGTCAACAAAATGTTTTGTAAAAGTAACAAAATGGATTTTGAGATTTACATCCGTAACAAAAGCATTTTGTTGATTCTACCAAATAGATTGTTAAATCAAAGAAATACAATTTACAAAAGTGTATTTCTTTGATTTAACAAAATGGTTTTGTTACTCAAATAATAACCAAACTTTTTGGTTAAATCAGCCAAATTTTTGTCAAATCAACAAAATAGTTTTATGAGTGTATATGCAATCATTTTAGAATTATTTACTATCCAAAGACGTATTATTGAACAAGTAGTATATTGAGATACACATTAATTTATAAGATTACGAGTAAAAAGTAAAAGGATGAATACATCAATTATGCTATCACATTTATAAATTTTTTATAAATATTTTAAAACACGAATAATAATATTTTAAATAAAGTTAATAAATATATGTACATAAGTAAATGAAACAAATTAAAAAGGATTATTTTCTATAACATGAAATTAAGATTTTAATTAATAACTCTATGGTTCTATATTTAAAACATTTTGTTTTTACTTATCTTATTAAAATATTTATAAATTTTCTTTTCAGTACAGAACTTTTATTTATGAATAACTTAATTATTTAATTGCTTGAAGAGAGTATACAAATTTTTAATCTCATTGGCTGTAAAATACTTAATAGATATTTTTCAATATAAAATAGATATATTTAATATTTTTCCATAAGGACGCTCGTAGTAAATGTGCAGTTATATTGAACTCCGGTTAACGAGAGATAAGATAAATATTTTTATTACACGATGTCACGAAGATATTTTTCTTTACGTTTATTTTACAATTCTAAATTAATTTCACTATTTCTTTTCATTTTATTTGAAAATATAATTTTACTCGTTCATGATAACTGTCTTGAAATCCATATAATATACTTTTCATATTCTTAACTTTTTATCGCATCATATTTAATATGTATATTTTTTCTAATTGGTTGTTTTAAAATTAAATACAATATTTTCTAATATGATAATAATGTCGTGCAAGCAATATATGAGTCAGAGCTACTAGCGCTAAACTGTAATTATATATTTAACAAACGTATACATGTATAAATATTGTCGCGTCAATAACGTTCTATCAATAACTCACATTTCTAATGCTGAAATGACTACAATAATATATAATAGCTTTTGATAATAGCGCCATGTTTCTAAACGTAATTACAAATTAACTTTTAGTAACAAATGTATAAATAACGAAATTACAATACCACAATAAGGTAATTATTACAAATCTTATGAAAGCTTTCGTCATCCCAAATGACGTATAATTATTATGTTTCATATTGTTTATATTTTTATGAATTACTTATGCAGACGCAATCGTCACATTTTGTTTCTATTATATTTCCTGGTAACAATTAAGCAAAGAGTCTCATATCAAAATTTGAAATTGTTATCGAGGTGCAACTTTCGTCTTTCATACAAATTATTACAAAATTGACCGTTTATAAGTTATTCAATATGATAAAAATGTTAATTGATTTAGATATCTTTTTACATTGACGTCACTCAAAAATCTTCCAGACAAAATACCTCGATCAAAAAAAATATATAAATAATGACAATTTAATGTTTTCATAATTTGTCGTTAACGCGCGTAAATATATTACATTGGACACACATTTTTTCTGCTTATTAAAATGTGGAAACTTTTACATTTCTGTTTTATACATTTATATAAAGAAAAATTAATTTCTATCAGTTTCATAATCGAAAATGTCGTTTAAGTTAAAAGGTTTTTTTAAATATACGTTATAGTATTGCATCTTCACGATGTTGTCGATGACGGCAACTTTTAAAATTGTAGCTGTATAATACAGTTAATAATATTTTTAATTTATATACCTGGGCAGTGATGGGATGACTTGGATGTTGAGCTTGTGCGGTAGTTCTAATAGGTGGTGCGTGCAACCAGCAACACATGGCTGCACATATGAGGAGCGCTCCTGCTACAATGCAAGCCACTCCAACGTATCGCACCGGTTCGACACAATTTTCGGCAAGGCCTAACCAATTGATCAGTGCTCCCACACATAGTAAAACCATGCCATATCTGTAGGGTCTCTGCGAACGCCTCGAGTCATCCAGGGACATGACTGTAATAGATATAATTCAGATTAGCATTATTATTATTATTTAATATAATTATTATTAAAATATAAGTCTTATTAAAAGCTAATTGTGGAAGAAAGTACCTTCCCCAAAATGATTTTTAGATTTGTAATATTGTCCAATTTAAATTATGAAATTAATGTAATATAATGACATTAATTGCATAATGATTTCGTAGCAGCCTTCAAAATAATATACTTAATTAATATCTATAAATTTGATTGATTAAACACATATTATTTTCATAAATAAATATTCGGGATAATATTTGTATCATATTTCGAGTTAAATGGCAAAATTGATTTACTTTGTACATGTGCAATCATGTTCTTAAAACACATGTTCAGGAAACATAACCGTACTTGATCAATGTACTTTGCGTTATCGCTTCCTTATCGTTATGTTTCTGTCTCCATTATTATTTTCGATAATTTCTCGTGAATTATGATGCACTTTAAAATATTGTTCGCGCGTTACTGATAAAATTTCAATTATGAAAGACTTCAGCAATTTTTTAAACAAGCATTTTAAATTAGTTACATATGAACGCAATAATACAATCTCTATAATTTATATTTGTTACAAACATATAATATATCTTCAGTTTTATGAATTATTTATTCCTTAGTATTACAAACTGAATCTAGAATGAATACGTTTTTATGCTAATCTATGTATATAAGAAAATCCTGACGTGATAAAATGTTGTTCAACGATAATTACATGTAATAGGATTACTATACAGCAATGCAATTATCATTGATTTCGTTCAATTTTTATTCTGTGTCATACTACGCTTCATAAAACACAAGTTCTGATCACGCAAGCCTTCTATTAAATAAGTGAATCAAACAGTAAGAAAAAGTTTTATTTTGAAAGCAAATTGTAATAACAAGTGTGTTTTTAACATACTTGTAATTACACACGAATGTGCCATCCGCTAGAGCGTTCCTTGATATATGAATGTCGTATCTATCTTAAATAAATCTATCTGGACTTCATTTGTTTTAGGTTTATCAATATTTAATCAATATTGAATTAACCTTGATTATTCAATGTTACGTGCATCTCGAAAATCTTATATTGCATCAAGATAGGCTGTCTTGATATTCCTATATAGAATGATCAAGGTATAACCTATATCGATTCGGTATTGATAATCAATATTGAAAAATTCAAGATTGAATCTATCTGACGTCAATGTAGAATAATCGATATTAAATACGCAAGGTAAAAACTATATTAATTCAATCTACAAACGAGATTGATCAAGATTCATTTCTACTCGGGCTGTTACATTTGCAGAATTAATTTTTTATATATATTTGTACCATATTAAAGATAAAAAGGTAAATTATATGCATTTTGAAGGCACTTATGTAAAATAACACATTTAATAAAGGTACGTTTTACAGACTATATAAAAAATTAATTATTAAATGCATTCAGTAAAGATAACGTTTCTGATGCTAGAAGCATTTTTTAATGCTTTCATATTTTTTTAATTATATAAGAGAGAAACTTAAAACTAAAAAAATAACTCAATAAAACGCAAATTATAACACATGCATAATATAGTGACATATAACTCTCCAAACACAATTCTAAATTATAAAGCATTTTATGATATTTTGCAAAACTCATAAATAATACTAAAATTGATTTATAATCAAACTTTTTATTAGGTTCGTAACTTTTTAGTGCATAATAAATACAATCATTTTTATAGTTTATAAATATAAATGGCATTTACAAAATCAACATTTATAATAAACTAAAAGAATGACATCATCAATTAGACGATAATTGAGAAATATCATGCCGAATCTTGCTAATGCAACGCAGTTTTTCTCGAACAAATATTCTTTAAATAGCTGAATTCGTAAACAAACAAAAACTCTGTGAAAAAATATTTTCTTTCATACGTTGTTCGAATATTTCTTTTGATGACATCTATTCTTGTTTAAAAAATGAGATAAAGACTCCATTTTATCATCATACAAATTCTCCCACAGTATTAAATTTAGAGGTATAGTATTTTACCAATAGTAATTTTTACATTTTTACTAGCAAATTATAATTTCGAAATATATAAGAATATTCTTAGATATCTTGAATTCTAATTTAATTAATGATTAAAAGTTTTCAAAGTTTAGAAAGTATATTCACTTTTACAATTTCGAAATTACATTTATTTGCCATTTTCAAAATAATGATTTTGTTATAATATGCCAAATCGATTTAGCAATTAAATATACAGTTATATAAACTGTCAAAACATAATTTGTATTTCCATTAATGATGTGCCACTTCGCAAATAAATCATATGATATATTATAAATAAAAAATAAATTATCGCAATAATTTAAATTACTGTACATTAATTTCAAATTAATGGTATTATTTAGTAAAATTAATATATAAGAAGATTCTACAATAAATCAAATTAATTAATGAATATATATAAATGTATTTCTTATTTAAAAAAAGACGCTTAACTAGGATAGTCATTGACCGAACTGGGTCATTGAACAAAACATGCCCTGCCTAACAAAGACGACAAGTGACGTGACTCGGTGCCAAGAATTAGATAGCTAGTAATTCGTTACTAAAAATTAACGAACTTAATTTTCTACTCTTAATACTACCAGCTTACGTGTATATAATATGTATCCTCAGTATATTCGCGAAGGCTACGCATAATCAAAGTTTTTACGACAACGGCATGAAATAGTCGAAAAAATATTGTGTAAATCAAAGACTTAAAATAATAGTTCTTGAAATTCGCAAGGAAAAATGTGCGAATGTAAAAAATAACGTGCTTCGATTGAATGCAAAGTATTTTCAGATACCTGTTTGTCATACTTTGACGCCTCAGTCGTTTATAAACTGGAAATATTTATTACGTCATATTATCATCCTACGTATTTCATATGTCTGTCGTAACATTCTACCAATTAAAATAATTCAAAAAACAATCACAAGTAATTTGCAAATATTGTTTTGTCATCAAATATATGAATAAGAATATTATAAAAGATATACAAAATTTGTGCTGTACAATATGGAAGAGCAATGTTGGAGGTTTAACATTTTAATTGAAATATTAATTGAAATCATTAATAATAAAATAATATTCTACCCACATTGCATAGAATTATGACCTGATTGATTCTGTAAAATTTGATAGTTGACCTTCCACAGATAAAAAAAATTCAAATTAATTTAATTTATAATTATGATGTTTCAACCTTTACTTACAATGTCTAATCATAAATTATAACTGATTAGTGTCATAATTTGTATTATTAAATAAAATGTATATCATATCATATATCTAAAAATATATAACGATTTGATTAATTGTACACTTCTAAATACAAACTTCTATATACAAACACATTCACATATGTTAATAGTAATATTTTAAATTGTAATTTATGATTTCAAATGTAATGGAAATTATACTAATGTCTTATATGAATGTAATAATTAATTAAAAAGTTAATGTATTAAATTTAAGTAATTACGTTAATAATATTAGAAGTTCATTTATTTTAATATATTCTTCATTTCCTTTAACGTATGGTGCTATGCACAACAATATCTTTTACCTCAAAATATGTAAAATCTGTCTACAAACGTCATTGCCATAAATCACGAATGTCGATTGTTTGAAATATACGTAGTACTATTGTTTCACTTCCCTACTACTGACATTGCGAATCAATGAATGAAATGGACAAAACGCGCGGCTGTACATCGATAACGTATCTATTATGTCAAACAAGTCATTTGCATGTAGATAAGAAAATGAAGGCGCTTTTTAATTTTGAGGCATTCTGCCAGTGAAAATAGAAGTTCAGTGTCAGACGTTAACTCATTTATCTCAACTATCGCACATTCGAGTTTGCCTGACAAATATAACATTGCTGCTGCGTGTCCTCCACAATCTGAGGCCGTTCGCGCGGTGAAAATCGGTGCTAAAAATGTTACGCATCATTAAGTCATATTTTTAATACCGACTTTCAAAGATGATCGGTATCTATTCGTTAATGTTTCGCTACTTCGAAAAAGATGTTATTAATATTATTCTTGGGGGAAAATGTCATGTCGATAACGATTTGTTAATATTTAATATCAACTTTATTGACTTGTACTGACAGGGGACGTATACTGAAACATAATTTGCTTATCCAAATATAATTTTTCTGAACACGTTGTTAAGCACGTGATACAAAGAAGGTCCAACATTAATTTTAAATTAATTAACGTTTACAAATGTGAATGAACTCGACTGTGTGATTTAGACATAATATACAATTTTAATATCGTTTGTCTATTTCATTATCGGCTTGTGAAATTAATTAGGCGCTAAAAGTACTGGGAAAAAACTGTTTGGAGATTATATACGATCGATAACACAATTTTTCAACAACTCAATTAGCATACATCATCGAACTGTAAACGCTTTTTAGATGCGAAGGTATAATTAATGTATTGCTTGGTATACGTCTTATAGAATCATGACCTTGTTTTAATATTGATATTGAATATTTAATAGAAAAGCTTACTGCAAAATAATTCATTTGTTTTCATTAAACAAGACAATAATTAATTGTAAATATAATGCGAAGTATTAAATTAATAATAATCGTGATTTCTTTATTCATCTTTCAGATCAAATATAAATATTTGTATTACAGCATAGGATAATTAAAATGTTAATTATTATATTTAAAATATGTATAGTATTAATCCGTGTTTGTATTATCATATTATTTAAAAATATTTAGCAATATATTATTTCTGTGTAACAAGTAGCTTAGACTAACGACAAAAATGTATTAAAAATGTCTTTTCGCGTTGTTCTTCTTCTGCGAATTATTATAGTTTATATATTATTACGATTTATACCGACTGTATTTTAAGAAACAAAAATATCTGTGAAAAATATGTATACAACTGTTTTTAATACAGTACGAAAAAATACATTTATAACAATAGATCGTAATTCCATATATATATATATGAAATAATTGTTCAAATAGATTATATATTGACAATCGACTATTAACATTTTTCTAAATTTGAAGCATTCAATAAAACCCTATAATACCAATATGATAACAGATTTGTCAAATATAACTTTCAAATAAATACAAAAAAGTGTTGATCCTGTGTACTTTTTGTGTTGATAAATTGTAATTTTGCGTGATATACGAATTGCACAAAAATGCTTATGTAATATGTGTACAAACTTCCTCGTTAAATTTGTATGTTGAAACACAAGTTACGTACTTTTTCAGCTACTTCGCACGCGTTTTACGAGGAACAAATAAGTACGTGCAACATTATCAGCAATCTAACGTGCAGTAATATTGCGACACAGGATCGATATGCAAACTATTATTCATATCGTGTTCGGTAATCTTCGTCCTTTTCACATTGCGCACGAAGCATTTATAAGTGTATTAACATTTGCGTGGCCCTATTTTCAAAGATTTATAAAACGATATCCACTTGAAAATAGCCACGATGATAAACAATAATGTGTTTGAATTAATTTTTAATATCAATGAACTAGTTTCACGCATAACAATTTAAAAAAGTGTTAGGTAATTTTGCAAATATACTTTAATACATCGTAGTATATCTCTATTACTATCATACAATGAACTTTTTCCTTGGCATGGTATGCTATTTGCAAATAATAATTTTCCAAGTATAAATATAGCGACAATACGATTAGATTAAGTCTATATTTTGAATGCAAACATTAATTCGTTCCAAATGTTTTTTCGACGTAACAAATGAATGCCACCAGCAACAGCAATTTTTTCGTATGCTAAGTGTTCGATAATGTTTTCAATAGAAATTGTGTGTATTTTATGACACATTGCGTGTGATGTCGCCTATACATCACGGCGATGGCCAACTGTTATAGAAATCGATTTCAGATGGAAGAACTCAATTATACAGTAAACTCTCCATTAATTCCATGGCAGATGGAAAAAATGAAATATAATAAATATAATAATGGAATATAAATTGTCGTAACTAAAAACACGAAGAAGAACTTGTGAACAATTTAAAATGAAATGGCAACAATGAAAAATATTTCAGTTTGAATAACCTTTGATCTTCGCTGGAGAATATTTAAAAAAAGTTTTGTAATTATAAATAAAAATGTTATTTTTTCAACAATTGCGTTAAATTATTAATGTACGTTCCATTACATAGAAATAGACATAATATACGACACTTGAAAATAGATATATGTGGCAACAATAGCCATACATATAAGTCTAAATAAATAATAGTATTGTAAAACTGCTTTTAAATTCAAACAAACTTAAGTTCAAACGTAAGTTCGCATAACAACCTTGCAATTTTTAAAATATATGCGTATATTTATACTGAACTACAAATCTTGCGCGACCATGAAAAGTTGATAAAATTAATAAATAACTGTGTCAGTATAAAAATGCAATCTCGTATATATGATGGTATAAACAATGTTGCAAATTATTGTAAAATTATATAAGCAAAATAAATTATAAACTAACAAACAAATGTTCTTATATGTAAATTGTAAACAAATTTATTAATTACATAAAATATTTTATTAATCGATAAAATTTAGGAATTATTTTTTAGGTTTTTTAATACACCACACTTTTATAGAAAACATTATAATAAGTAGACATTATAAGTGTTCATTATATTATTGTGTAACATGAACAAAAAAACAAAAAAATGTAAGTAATCATCTGAGAAATCTGATGTATATGATGATCACGATTTCTGTTTGACAAATCGTCATTAACGATATGTTGAGTGTGTTGTGTAAGTTTATGAAGCGTTAGTAAAGTGATTACAAGAATTATGTGGCACGATTAATAGTTTGACAAGGCATGATACGTTCATTGTACATCAGTGAAGCTTATATTAAGATAAAAATTTAAATATCAGTTTTAATATTCATAACTTTTCAGTGCATGTTTTTAGTATTTAAAATTCATCCGATTAAATGTAAATATGTTTTGACGAACAATAAATTCATAAACATTGCATTGTGCAATCGAAATAAAAAATGTATTATTAAATCTTTTCTCTTAATTGTAAAAAGAATAGCATATCAAAAATAAATAATTGAAGTTACTGTTTTATAACAGTCTTGAAATTGAAAGTATAAATGATTTATAATTCACTTAAAACATTGATGCTAATAATTGTTTAAAAACCATTATTAATATGTGCAACTTTCAGGTGACAAACAAATATTGTAAAATGTCAAAACTGTTATAACTATTCAACGTATTATCTTCATAAACTGACACAGTTTGTTCTTGATTTTGCAATACTGAATGACGTTAATAACAAAAATACAAAAAATGTTCTCACAAGTGGTAGTATGTGAGATTCTCATAAGGATTACCGTTATATATGCAATTAATTCATAGTAACGACTGTCTCATAATAAATAATATAAATAACTGTGAAATGTTGACGATATCAAAAATGTGTTATTGTTTTATTTAATTAACGTGAGTTGTTACACAAGACAATAAGAAATAATTATAAAATGCTCCGCTGAACAATTGTATCCAGCAGCTGATTTACAATGAGAGGAAGAGTATGTGTTGCGTGTTGTTTCTCGAAAGTTATCCACAATTGCTATATTGTAAATTTAAGACAATACGCAGTAAAAATGGCAAATGATTATATTTTACACTTTCATTGTTTCTTCTTTTCGTGTAAACTATTATGAATTGTACAAACGTTCACTTCATTTATTTAATAATAAAATTAATTTTTTCATCATTTGTATACATTTTTCATTTATGATACATCTATCATTTATAAAATGTATAATGGTGATAACATGTTAACTTAAAACATGTATTAAATGATACTAATATGAATGAAAATAGCCATTTTTTAAACCAGTAAACATATTGCTAAACATTTCATAATATTTATAAATAATTAATAAAATTTATGACATACGTAAGTAGTAATATTTATTAAATATTTCTATATTTATTTAATTGTTATTGTATGTAGAATAATATCTGTATGTGTTTATACCTTTTAATGGCGCCTTGTTATGTAGCCTAACATCGACCGATGCCACGTATTAGTACCGTGAACAAAACGCTTACAACAGTTTTATTTGATTCTATAATATTTAAACAGTTTTTCTGAAGTCTTTATCTTATTATTAGTGTTGTCTCACACATTGCGTTGAGATAATTTCACTGACGTCTTTAATTTTTTGGATTTAAACTGGCATATGAATTCACTAGATGTCTTAGACTTCTTTACGTTCGTCCATCTTTAAATGTATAAAAAGCTAAACAACGAGCATAAACGAAATGCTTCGTGACATTCTTGACGTAGATGGCGCTGTTGATGCATTGGGCCCATTATACATGGTGTAACCAGGTGTAACAAAAGTGTCGGAACGCCTAACATGCATCCAGAAAAATAATCCACAACAACCTCTACCAAAATATTTGCTCAACGTATTTTGATTATCAAAATTAAACTATTTGGTTTAAGCAGCCAAATATTTGGACTGTAATATTAAAGGCAAGATTTCACTTGCGTATCAGGATTGAAAAATTTACCATTTGTGCAATACCAACTGTTTATTATACAATTACAACAAAAGAAAACATTATTTAAAATTACTTTTATAATTGTACATCTTTTTATTATATTATTAATGTGTTTAATAATATAGATTTTACTAAAAGTCTGTCTTTTCTTCAAGCATTATATTCTTTCAACGACAAATTGACAATCAGTTAACAACTTGGACAAGTTAAAGTTAAGACTATGAATAACGATATCTATAGAATATAACATTAACAACGTATCAACGTTGCCCACACGATTGCTTACGAATTAGATTAATGATATAGTTACTCACCAGCAGACAAGTCATCAAAAGAAACACGAAACTGAAATTATCACATTGGAAAAGGTGACGAACAATTTCGTTTAAAAATGATTCGAAGAATACATTTTTGATGAATATAAAATACATAAAGATGTAAGCTCATTGAAAAAATGAATCAGACTTTTATGTCATTTCACTGAAATTATAATATTCAACATGGATGTATTCATTCATGAATTATTAATTAATCGTAAAATGTTACAAATTAATCAACGTTTACTTAATGAAAACGTTACTTAAAAACAAGTTAACGAGTCTATGTTCATGAAAATATATCGATGCATAAGATTTGTTGATAGCATTATATGGTGATGGCTCAATAAATCATTGAAATAGTTGTCTATCCTGTTTCGTGAACGAACACACCTCGCATTATATTACTATATAATAATACATTTTAAGATTAGAACGTTTATTACTAAATCTTATTTTAAATATACTACGACAAGTTTTAAAATTTCAATATTTTGAATGTATGGTAGTAAAACAACAAAACCACGCAAACAATCTTTATGTTAAATCTTACACAGAGTTGCTTAATAATGACAATAACCTGAAAGCATTAGACTTTGTAAATAATAGTCTAAAAATGTGTTTATTCATCACAATGAAAGAAGTATCCATTACGGTTTCTTTGTTCCGTTTAAGGTTAAGTAACGGTTTCAATTCGAAACCGGTTCTCATCATTTTAATTTAATTTAATTTTTTGTATGTTTACACTGAAAAGCTTATTCATTTTTATTTTGATGACAACAGTGAAAAGAAATATTAGTTGCATTGTGACTTAAAAAGATTCTGATGCTTGGCATTCATTGGTAGCGAGCATAATAATTTGTTTCTTGTGATAGACATATGACAAACATACTTGAAAACTAACCTAACCAAAGAATGGAAACATTTTACAAGAAACTTATTCTGGTTTCGCCATTACTTAAACATGAATACTTTAAGAAAAAACCATTTGCACATGAGCTATATCGTTCTAAGGTTTGTCAAGATGATAACTAGACACAAGCATTTTTTTTATTGGTAGAATATCAAAGTCATGTATTATATACACATGTAAGGATTAGGAGAAATTGAAGCAAATGCAAATGAAGCCACCAGTAGAAAAAACAGCTTTCAACAGCAGCCATGCAGTGAAACGTGACAACACCGCGTGAATCGAGACACACGAAAGCGTATCGAGTCAAGAGTTAAAGATAAAAGAAAACAATTATAACTATTTTTTTAATCCCGCCAAGAGTATACATAAACAAATTTACATTCTGTATCATTGTTCCGAAAACTAGTAGCAAGATATGAAACCAAGCATCACTCTCAAAGTCTTCCGCTTAAAGTTGTACTAATTACATGTTAAGTGATACCATCAACGTCATTGATATTAACACTGTCATTAAATTAGTATGAACTTGACTTATTTTCATAGAAGAGTTTCATATTTCCTCACATATTATGAATAATAACGTCTTCTAACTATTCAGGAAAATGTTTTTTCGTGTTAATTTTGTGACATTAAGACATTTTGAATTATTGTTTTTTGTGAGTAACAGTATTTCTTTGACCCCGGTTTTATTTATATATATATACACATATATATATATATATATATGTATATATATATATTAGTGAAGACTTTTTTCGTTGATGGACTTAATATAAAAATGAGAAACGTTTACAAATTTTATATATTATTTTTTTAATTAACTGTAGAATAGTATTAAATGAACATTGGCATAATAAAATATACACAAATAATGTAAACTTTGAATGAAAGATTTGTAAAGAATGTATTTTTCATATTTTTGCATTATTCGTAATAAATACTTATCGTAATAATCTACGCAATCTTTTCCTGATTTTATGATAAATAATTATACGTGTTGGAAATTAAAAATCGTATAATCATGATGAAAAATCAATAATATAGTATTATGTGAATTAATAGATTGCTGTATGCACAATAATTGTTTATGTAGAAAACAGTTTAATCATTGTGCAGAAAGGGGTTACATGCTACAGTAAAATTGTATTTAAAATCTATTTTAACATAATCTAATAATAGACGTTAACATTTAACGTAATAAGTACACGTAAGGTATTAAATTTTAGAATATTTAACTTTTAATTTTACAGTTTAAATTCACAAAACAATTAACAAAAGGTAATTAACGCTATTCTTTAACGATGAAAGCAAAGGCATAAATAGAAACTGAAATCTTAAGAAATAGAAATTAGCCTTAATTAGTTTAAATGGAAATATATATGTGTTCAATGATATACCATATTAAATAGATCTGACATTAAAATAATGTAAATAAATATAGTCATTTAATATGTAAATAATAATAATAACCTATCTTTGTATACTACAATTCTTAGCCAAAGTTCTGTTTTGGATTAATTGCAAACTTTTGAAGTCAGACTTTTTCATTTCATTATTATGTAGTTTGGGCTGCCTATATTTCACTAACTTATGTAAGAAATCGTCCGATTACTCCAAATACATTTGAAAATCACAACAGCCATGACCTATCTGGTAGCGATAACTACATAAATAGAGCCGAACCAAAAACAACCACAATATTTTTAGTTATCAATAAGTGAAATTCCATTTAACTTTGTATGAAGTATCTATCACAATGCTCTCTTTACATAACGAATATTATATACTGAATATTTTATTTATATTATTTTTATTATATGCAAATTACACAAATAAACTGTATAAAAGCATATTTTTGTAAGTTACGTTATATAAGTTGTAATCTATTATTGAATACTTTTACGCAATATTATCAACATCTCTTTATTTAAGTCATATTTTATTAAAAATTATTCAAACTTCTATGAATATGCGGAATGTCATTACGAAAACCCAGAATATTTAAAATTGTCATTGTACTTTTGCATGAATCACCCAGTCATTTGAAAAGAATACTAAGCTAATTATAATGAATGGGAAAGTTATTATGAATATACTGAATCTGAAAATCACTAATAAATCTCCAAATAAATACGATGACGCCGTAATTGTCGTGTAATAGTAAACATGAAAAAAATAATACTGTTTCTAATCGTGATGTTTGACGTATTGAAAGATAAATGGCACGTTGATAATATAGACATATTAACTCTATGTATTATCTACTTTAATACGATACAGTCATGCTTAATAATTAGCGGTGTTGTTAACTTTATTGAGATGTTAACATGTGATTATGGATAAGTAAAAACACCTAATCAAATGAAACATTTAAATTAACAAATTGTATTTCAACGGTTCATGACTAACACAAAAATATTTCTAAATTATAATTTAATTAAAATTGTCAATTGATAAATTCTTATTAATTACAGTAAAATTATTCAGCACGATCCTTCAATTCCTCAATATCGAAAATAATAATATTAACTGCGCAGAAACAAATCAGGCATATTAATATTTGTTGAAATTATCATTTTGTGTTTTGATTCATTCTGCGACTCGTGTGAAAATAAAATTATTTGTTTAATAATTTTTTGGTCAATTGACGATGCGTTGAATTTATAATTCGCTGATGTTTCAGTTTATTGAAATAATTTCATTCTTAATTTTGGAAATGTATTTTCATATACTTTTAATATACACACTTATAATTAACAAAACAGCAACGAAGAACAAAATGTAATAATGTATTTTAAATGGAATATTAAGAAAATTTTATTAACAATAATTCAAGTAGTCAATTGTTAATAACCTTTTAATAATTATTGTAAAAAGACTGAGGGTAACAACTTTTTAATATTATTGAGTTTTGAAAGTGTGGAAGTAAAAGAAGTAAAATTTTTTTCCAAGTATTAATGTTACTGATAATATTAATGATAATATTAAGAGTCACAGTATTAACAAAACATTAAACATTAAATATTAATGTATTTCATCACACGCATTGCAGTCATTCGA
>JABFOW010000122.1:0-15270 GCA_022817725.1 Archaeoteleia sp. ZL-2020 | reverse complement strand
GAGAACAGTTAAAACCTGAAACCGACACCAAAATCGTTTTATTTGGTTACGGTTTCCGGGATTTCCTCCTCTCCTTAAATAATGGTTACGGTTACTGAAATGAATCGGTTTTAAACGGTTTCAGTTTTGATTTCGGTTACGGTTTCAGTTTTGATTTCGGTTACGGTTTCAGGCCCTGCTTATAAATAAGAACGCACTGAGAGAAAAAAAATGTGTAAATTAAAATAATAATTATTTGATTACGGGCCAATGAAATAATTTATTTAAATCGAATAATTTTTTACTTTGAAACAAATAAAAAGATATTCGTTTCAAATATCGCATTATTTATTTCGAATATCGTGTTATTTGTTTCAAAGAAAAAATTGTTTAATTCAAAAAATCAGTTAATAGGCTCATATACACATAAATGATTATTTGAATCAAACAAACTTTTCTCTCAGTGCGATGGTTGAAAGTAGATTGGTACTAAATGATGATGGTGCGGGCCCTTCAATACAGTTTTGGAACCGCGAAAAGTAGGACGCGTACGGATTGGCGGGAGTAGTTACGGTAGGACGACATTTTGGAATTATGTGTCCCGCGTTAACCAATAAAAGGCGTCCGTTTTTCAGATATGATCCAGAAACCATTTTTCCTATTTAGGGACTAATTGTAGGATAACTTTTGGTTCACGTACTTCGAAATATTTCCGTTTTGTCATTTACGGGCTTCTAAATAATTCTCGTTTTGGTTCTCAATTAATAATTTAGGATTAGTAATAAAAAGAAAAATCATATACAAACGCACATTCAGAAATAAGCGAGTCCATTCTTTCGTATAGTAACGTCTTAAATCTTAGTACGTATATTTTCAGTTATTATGACGATTCTTTGAACAACAGAAAAGCTTATATTATAATAGTTTTAAAAGATGATAATAGTCAGTTATCGTAGTCTCTAAGAAAGGTCCTTTTGCGGCAAACTGAATCCGCTCGACTCAAAAGGAATCTGCTTCATTCAAAACGAATCCATTTAACTCAAGCGGATTCCTCTTGAGTCCAGCGGAATCTGTGCAAATTTCTTAGACTGCAGAGCGTTTACCTAAAAGATGTTTTAGGTAAAGATATTTAATGACATTTTAATTTTAAGAGAGATATTCGTATGTACTAATTTTGAAATGCTTTACAATGTTCTAAGATGTTTTATGATAATTACAGTTTTAAAGAAACTTTGTTGTTTCTATTTATAGAATTTGAATGTTTTTGTAATGATTTATAATACTTTATAATATTTTATAACATACTATTTTCATTGTAATGAAATATTTTTATTCATTAATTTTAAACGTTTGCATTATTAAATATGAAGGAAGAGAAAAAACATTAAGTTGAATTTTGATCTTCCTGTAGTTTTATGAATCTAATATCTGAAGTGTCAAAAATTTAATATACGTAAGCAAATAAAAGTAAGCAAATAACTACTCCATTGGTCTTATAATTCAAAAAAAGTTTTTCGAAATGTAATAATTTCACAATTGTAAATATAGTTGATTCTGTTTAATTAAATCATGTTCCAATATAATAATCACATATCAGTTGAATTTAATCACGACTTTTCGGGAACTAAGTTATAATTGATGGAATGTATGAAACATAGAATAAAAAATATTTTGAATAAAATTGTTTCAATGTATATTTATATTAAGGAACGTTTTGGCAAGGATCTTTGTCATCTTCAAGCTGCAACGAAACTGTATATACATAATCCATTTGTAATAAAATTAAAATTACAAATTTGTATAAAACGTACATGTCAATAATGTATAAAAAAACAAAAATGTAGTTGGAAAAAAAACAAATGAATTTTCTGCTGAAAACTTTACATACCTTTTTTGTTAATAGTATTCAAAATTCATCACAATAATAATTACTCATGTATATATATAAAAATAATTTACGAATTAATAATACCCTTGATAAAACAATTGATTTTACATTTTTATTTATTTTTTTATTATTAGTTTATTTTAATGCTTCAATATCGAAAAAGCGGACAATATATATTAACGGAATATCGAGGGTATATCGGCGATTAACTTTTAATATCGGCCTAATATTATGATATTGTAAAACGATATCGGGCGAATATAGGCCCGATGTTGTGTGTTAGTAGGGTAGGTGTAAAAAGTCGGTGGTACAAAATTAATATATATACATCATGTTGTACAAAGATATCCGCGACAGAACCGTGACGTTGCAGCAACGTGAGAATGTACGCCTATTCAACGTTGCAATTCAAAATTTGGGACGTTGCTGCAACATCACGGTTCTGCCGGTGATATTACAACACTTAAACAATATAGAAGTATGAATTTAAGTAAAGGTTACAATGCTGTCAATATTACCAAAATAAAAATACAATAATAGGATACAAATGCGATGGCGCGAAAAATTCTAATATCTAGATATATAACAGTATGAATGTGAAAAGCCACATATGTAAAACGAAGATAAAAATGTTATTGTCTATAAATTAAATCACAATTTTTATTAAGATTGCCCAACTATGTTTGTTAATTAATACATTTATTGTGTTTTTTTAAAATATATAATAATTCAGAAAATTTTCTTTTGTATAAATGACTTTCTTTATACAAAATTGCAATATCTGTCAAATTAATATTATGGGAATATTCTATTGCATGTTCAGTAAGTACAGTTCTTGTACCGTGTTTCAAATTATTTTTATGTTAATTAATTCTAGTTAAAAGATTCTTCTTTATTTCGCCTATGTAATCTTCTCACAATTTTCACAACTTATTTCATAAACACCACAATTATGCATATAATTTTATGTATCCTTTCCCTAAAGAACTATATAATTTAATGTATTAGAGATTTCATGAATAATTTTAAAATTCTTTCTTTGAAAAAAGTTTTAACAGTATTTGAAATGTTACCAAATTCTGGAAAAACATAACAATCATTATCATAATTTATGTCATTAGCCTCAATTCAGATCGATTCAATTGGAGCAATTTCTTGGTTCTGTTTGCCAAGTACCGTACACATTTCTTCGCTTGATTAGATCTCTGAAGAATGCTCTAGTGGGAAATTTTTCCAATATTATGGTCCTATAAATAGGGTTTCGGTCGCTTGAGGCGCTACGTGGACAGCGATTATACTGTCTTCAACGCCTCCAATGACCTGGTGACCATATAAGTTTCGCCTTATTGGTCTTAGACAGTTGCTTTAGCGATCGATGACATTTCCAGACAATCTTTGACCGAAAAGTGTATGATCTTACAGCTTCAATAGCTCCCTCAGTTTCCAAGATCCCTACTAACACCAATATCTTTCTGTATCTTATGTATATCGTACGGATATATATTGTCATAGGATATAGAAAGATGTCGGCGTTAGTAGAGATGATATATATTTTTTGAACTTTGAGTCCTTTTTTCAGGTTTTCTAGAACGGATAACTGTATTGCAGAGATTTCTACTTGGAAGATTGTGGGGCTGGCAATCTGCGCCAGTGCTATTTCGCAGTGAGGCACATAGACTTCCACTCCTACCTGCTTGTACGTTTTTGAGGCTTCTGTGTACGACTTCAGCGTTTCTTTTTCAAAGAAGGCCTTTTTCTGTCCATACGTCGTGGTTCGAAATTACGGTTTCGTATAGTTGTTCTAATCCGAATTTTATTGTCATTACGTCCAATGTAGCCTTGGTCTGCCTGAGCTTGGGATCGTTTAGTATTTTGAGGTGGTGCGGCATATTTACTGGTTTAAGATTGTGTGTTCTCCATAGGCTGAGGAAATTGAAGACCGCCTCCTTCTAAACTTGTACGTGAAGGGTGCGTAGGTCCAGCATCATCCCTACGGTTTATGTGGTTCTCATTGCACCTGTTGCACCCAGACGAGGGAGGTGACACTTCGATGTAAAAATGAGGCCACTACATTGTCAAATCCGCTTGGAGCGCTATATGTCCTGTGATGCAAAAAGCGCGCCTATATTTAAAAACCTGTAGCACACAATTATTAATAACCTATTTTCAAATTTTACGTTAGAATTGAATAAGAAATGTTTTATTCGTTCGAAGTGTATTTAAAATACTTTATAAACGTTGCAATATACGAATTTAAATATAAAACTAATAACAATGTTTTAATTATTAACTGAAATATAAAAACAACCAATTTTTAAATATGAATTTTTTAAAATAGAAAGTATTATACAGGAACGCGAAACATTAGATGTAAATTTTATTTTAAGTACGAAAACTCTGATAAATAAATGTATTTCTTAGTTACAATATTAATTTTTTGAATACAATGCTCAGGCAGATATTTATAAACATATTGACATATATCCGTAAATTATACATATATAATATGTATTACAGATAACGTATAATATATGTATATGTATGTATTCTACCTGGTTAACTAAAAAAAATATTAATTCATTAATGTTATGACGTGATATTAATAAAGCAGTAATTTTATTTAAACACAAAAGCAAAGAGTACAGGATAAATTGGGTGTATACTGAAAAAGACACAAATTTTGTGAAATAACTTTTATTTACAAATCGTTATATCACAAATTTAATCGAACACTAAGTCATATAAAATATAGTTTTTCTTCCATTTTTTCTATGCTACTCTTTAACAGAATTTTTTCATTGCATATGCATACAATGATACACACTAAACGAAATTATATCTTTTTTATGTTTTGAACAGGAAAAAGATAATGATTGATGCAACAAAACGGTTTGTTGATGAGTGGCAGAATAGAATTTTGTCGAATGAAAATATACACTTTTGGGGAACGCATATGCCTCAAAAGGCACATTAATATCCAGTTTTCGGAATACCGTTTTCCTGTCGTGCTTTTTGCCTGTCGAGCTGTTTGCCTTTGAAGCAGTTAACATTTGTCTTATTGCTTCTTGTTGATGTTTTGGTATTTGTTTTTCCTCCATAAATCGCTCCACATTTTCAGGATTTATTTGTGATAATTTACCTGTATTTTCTTTTATATTTATTTTCAAAGTTTTAACAGATTGTTTAGCTCTACTTTTGAATTTCGAAGCTGACTTATATTGTTTTTCTCAATCTGGATACTTTTGTTTGTTCTTCTTTCGTTTTATTATTAAATCGAACTCGTTTATTTAGCACCTGATGATCTACTTCTAGTTTTCTTTTTCTCTGTTCAACTCTTTTTATATTATTGCAATATTTACATTTTTGTCCTGTATCCAAAAGTAATATACATTTTCTATGTCTGAATGTACCATAAACATCTTTATATGATACTGAGGAAATTAATTCACCTTGCAATTTATATCCAGAAAACACATGAAAACTACTGAGTGCATGCAAAGTTTATTGTAACAGTTCCACACTTGTTATGGAGTCCCATGCGTTATTTATACAATAGTGATTTAATGCCCGTGACATTTACAACAATTTGTAAATTTTCCATCACAATTAATTCTTTGGTAATAGAGTTTTTAACTTGCCATCGATTAGTTTACAATTTATATTGGTAAAAATAATAACAGAATCACCATTATCTACAACAGTGTTATGTCTGACCCAAGAATTAGGTAGGCAGAAATTATTGTCATTCTGTAAATCTTTGAACGAAAATCCTTTATTTAATTCAAATCTTTATTCATCATCTTATCGACAATTTCAGTATTTGCAAGTATCTCAGTATCTTCAATATTTTTATATTCATTTGGTCGAGTATTTGTTACATTTTCATTTATCGTTGCACTATCATCTGGGACTGCATCGTTCCTCAATCGTGGTACTTTATAGTGTAACTAAAATAATTTGTATCCGTAATTATAAGCTTAAATGAAAACTTTATATTTGTAATAAATAGTAAACTTCCTATGAAACCTATTAAACTATTGAAAAATCACTTAAGTGTCCATGGGAAAAATATTTCTTAAGTTTACAATTTTCTTTCGTGATATCTAAATAATTATTTATATTTGAAAGGCATTAGAGAACAGCATTGCAAATTACTTTAATTACTTGATTATACTTTTCATACTTTAAATACTGTAATATTTTGAACTGTCAAATGCTTTAAATGCAATACTTCAAATTACTTTAAATACAATTACTTTATACAAAGTGAATTTAATTTCGTCTTTTAAGTCGGTATGGCTGGTGTTCGCCTTATTATTTCAAATATTTCTATTTGTATAATAAGTATGCGATATAAAAAAATAGAAATATTTCTATTTGTATATAATTGTATGCGAATCATATAACATGATTTGCATATTTTTGCCATCTCCATTGGTTTTGGAGAAAAATGACAATTATCTATTGTCATTTTTGACGAGGCGCCTAAGTATTAAGGTGCATAGATGGTAATTAATACTTAGGCGCCTCGTCAATAGGTTAGCCTTTAACGTTTATCATATACACAATTAAAATTTCAATTCATAGTACGATCGGATCAATTTATAATATTATTCCAGGCTAGTCGTCTGACATCATCCTTTGGAATTCTAAAAAAGTGTCGCTTTACAGCATTTGTTTTATACCCCGACGTACAATTTGCAAAAACACACGACGGCATCTCACTCAAAAAAATGTTATGTTTCCACGAAGGTTATGTTTCACGTTATGTTTCACGAACGTTATGTTTCCCGAAGGTTATATTTCCCTATGTTTCAATCACGGTACAGACAGCGCCGCCAGCGGATTGGGACATTAGTGTCATAGGGATGGATAATACTATGTCATACAAGCCGTCGTGCTTTACTGTTTTTGATTAACTTTTGGCCACCTTACGCAGGCGGCATAGGTGATTGTGGCTCTTGTTATTCTTAGGTATGGCCTGCAGATCATATTGGGCTTCAGTCCCCAAGTTAAACCACAGAGTGGGCGACAGGTTCCAATGCCCATAAAGACCTTCTTATTAACCGTTTGCAGGTGAGGGTTTTAGGTAAGCTTCTGGTCAAAGGTCACTCTAAAATATTTCACTTCTCTGGAGAGTTCTATTTTTGTTCCATCGAGTGTGAAATTGAAGTCGGATAAAAAATGATTCAGACAATAGTTGCTAGCTTTTTATCGAAGTATAAGATATTGTAAAAGGTGTAGGTTATCGTTTTAAAATATGAAGTTTACTTCGGTTTCACTCACACAGCGCCATTCTCGAGATATTTTATGTCACTATAGAAAATATATAACATCGATATTGGTAATAGTAATATTCAAATCCGAAGTATGTCATTTAATTTATATTATATTCTTAAACATAATAATGAGTGAATACGAGCCTGTTATTTTCTTAACGGGATGTCGTAAGCGATTGCAAACAAAAGTTACCGACTTTATAACAGAAATTAATTTTTTCAAATATAATAATTTCTACGATTATATACGTATTTAAAAAGTCTCCTAACATTCCACGAATAAATTAAAACATAACAATAAAAAAACAAAACATAACAAAGAAATTAAAACATTCACAGCCCATCAGAATACCATTTACAAGTTTCAAAATAACTTATTGAACCCTGTTTTACCTACAAACTAACTGTTATATACAACATTTCAACGATTTACTACATATCACTTAATTTTTAAATAAAGATTCAGAGCCGGTTCGCGTTTGATCAGCTGCGTTCTGATTTGTATACGGAAGAGGTCTGGTGCATTTATATGTTTGCGAGGTACAGGAAATTGTATATTGGTTAAAATTAATTGTCAGCGTGGTCAAGTTTTGTATTATTTGTATGCATCCAGCGCATTTTGAACCGGAAGCCTCTTCTTTAGGCCATTTCAAGTCATCGTACTAAAGGATTTGTGATTTTATGTAGTATTACGGAAATTAAGTGACTTTTAGTAAAACGATTATTTTGTAGGTAAAACAGGACAACTCCGAAACCCCGTTAAGATTTTGCAAATATTTAAAAATGTCAGAGGGTATCCTGTTTTACCGGCGGAGTAACATGACCTATTTTTCATTTTACGTCTTTACTACTGCACATAATTAATAGATATTTGGAACGATTTAAGTATATTCATCATAATATAATTCAGTAAAATATTTTGGATAATTTAATACAAACATTTATTTAATTCAATTAATTAATTAAGTTACCCAAACAACTTAACATAAACATCGCACAAATAATTTCAGAAAATATATTTGCTGTAGAAAATTAGTTGTAGAAAAATTAATTGTAAACAGAAACTTGGGTTTATCTTTATTAGAATTGTTATTGTGATTATTTTTAATTATATAATGTTATGAACGAACACGATATATTTTCGAACGAACTCGATTAACTCGAAGTATTCCCTATTTTCTTCTCTCTGCCGTTCCGCGTATCTGCCGCTGCAAGTGCAATGTAGCGCAATCCACGATTTGCTTCCTCATCCGCTGTGAATTATTCACGTAAGATTGAGCATCAAAGAGGTGGCACGAACTCGTTTGAAAGATATTAGAGTAGCATCAACATAGCAGGGTTTTGTTAACGATCGTCAAATGACCGAGCGCTCAGCCACATTATGCCATTATAACGCGTCATACATCATTTGCTCCGAGACTTCGAATCAAATTGAAACCCTCTCTAGGAAGTAATGGGTTAGAACAGATAAGATACCGTGGTAACAGGAGTGCAGGAGCACAACCGGGTCGGTGCATCACATCCTTTAATCTACTCGTGCTATTTTTATCTAAATATACAAATACATTTAAGAAATAAACCTCAATATACAATTCCGTATATACACAATAAAAATAGAGTTTATTATTATTTATAATATTAGAAATTTAATATTTTGTTCATATTTAATTTGGTGTCTTTATTCGAGTGGTTGCTGCGCGCGCATCAGAATCTGCGCACGCATTTTTCTTAGCAATTAAGATACTATGGCTTTCTCGCGATTTCAGAAATGGTATTTTGAGACACGTACAGTATTCCGGTTCGTGTGTAAAAGGTGCATGAATGTTACGAGTGTCAGCAGGAAGCCGCGCGCCTTGCAGATACTCAGGGTAGCATAAAACGCGCTGAAAGATTGATACGAAATGCCGGATCATTACACTTGTAACCCGAGCCTACCCGTCATGTTCACCTGGTACTTCGCGCGACATGTTGTATTAAAAAAAGTTAAGCCTAACAATTGTCTAATCGCCAACAGCGAGCCAATCGACTGGCAAGTGGCGCGTTTTCAAGGCAGTCTCTTCGGCTCTTCGTGTAAGACGAAGGAGTGGGGGAAAAGCGCGCCAATTTCTTTGGGCAAAAGCGCGCGCACGTCTTTGCGTCTGGCGGTACTATGCTCGTTGAGTTGGTAACGCGTGGAGAGATGTTAAAACAACGATGAGTCGCATTTGAAGAAGCAGAATAAGAAGAATAATAATAAGAAGAACTAGAATAGGTCGAAGTAAAAGAAGAGAGGTATTGTTTGAGGGGTGGCGCGTCGAAGGTAAGAATTACTCATTGATAATCATTTGTCTTCTTCAGGGCGGTCAACAATACCCATTTTTTGTTTACAGATATTGGATAAGTGACAGCGCCATGCAACAGGGTCCCATAAGGCCGAAGGGGTCTCGCGCCGAGGACATTCGCGGGGACCTGACTGTGGCATTAATTAGGGTGGAACAATAGAGAACGAGAATTTTGCACAGGCTAGCATAGGGCTTAGGAGGTCGAGGCGTGGGAGTAACACTACCAAGGCCTATCTCAAGCAGCCGACACGCGAAATCCCCTTGAGTGGCAGCGACAGTCTGCCGAGTCCATGGTCCGTAAATCGTCGATACATGCGAGGAAACATGGATTGAATTTCGTGGATACCATGTTGTTATTAAACACGCTTTTTCATAGAAAGCACCTCGATTTTAGTAGTTTTGGCTTGATTTATTATGCGGAATTTCATAATAAACATACTTAAATATAATTTTCTTACGTTATATATTATATTATGTAAGAAAATACATATTTATTTATATACATTATATATATTTCTTTAGATGAGCATCAGCGATCCAACTATTTTTATTTCTATTTCGCTGGATATATTAACTAGGCAGTCCATATTAAATTCTGGAAACTACTTTGGCAGCTATGAAATGTCTTCTGGCACAGCACGACATTTTTATTGGTTGAGGAACAGCTATATATTTCCTCTTACCAATGTATACAAATTGGACTCTTCAAGATCAAGCGACCAAGATTAATCGGTCATTAAAAATGACCAATGTCTCTTAATTCGCTATGTGTGTATGACAGCAAATGTATAATATTACATATTTTATTACCAAAATCAAATTTAATTATCTGTTTATATTTATGCACTTCATTATTTACACATTCTCTGCAAACAAAAGAGATTTAACGAAAAGATACTTAAGAAAGACTCTAACACGTTTCTTAAAGATATCTTGTCTATTATCAAGGTTCTCCACGATTAATGTATCCATTGGACGTATTGAATTCTATGAACTCGTAGGCAATGTTCAACAAATTATTTCTCCGAGTAAAGAAAGTAAAAAGGTTAAATGGAAAGCGGTTAAAATGTTTTCAACACAAGAATCTGTGGCAAGATCTAGAGATTGCTGCACCTGTTTTACCATACACTGAGAGAAATTTTCTTGTAATTTTTACAATACTGTATTGTACGCTTAGGATATACTTCCCTTATTGGCATTTTTACAATACTGTCTGGTATTTATACTCGCAGTATAACTATTGTGCATCTTGCTTTGAATGCGCAGTAGTTCTACTGCGCACATAAATATGAGAAAGTATTTTAAAAATGCCAATACAAGTACATTCCACGCTTACAATACACTATTGTAAAATTACAAGAAGATGTATCTCAGTGTGGCTGGGTTGCAAATCCTAGTTCCGCAAGTAGTGCATTTTGATGCAGAATCTAGAGACTAAATTTGAGGTGATAGGTTTAGTTTATATATTTCTTATGATCTCAATCAATTTTTAAAGTATATAAAACCAATTTCAGTCAATTGATTTTAGAATTTTAAAGTATATTTATAATTTACAACTTCTATTTCAGTTATCTAATTTCAGGTATATTAGATAGTTTTTACTAAATTAAAAGTATGAAATTCAACAATCTACATTTTTAGTAATTATTTGTATCCATAATTGTATAAAATTGAAATTAAATTGTACAAAATTAGAATTTAGAATAAAAATAAATAAATTTATTGTTAACAATATTATAAAGTTATAGTGTACCTATTATGCACTCTCTGTCTCTCTCTAATGTACAGTACTGTGCGCCAAAGACAACAAAAGGGCCTAAGGGGCAATGCGTGATATTACCAAGGCAGCAGTCCCAATAGGCAGTGTTCGAAGGGCCCGGAGGGTACACCAACCAGACGCATGAACATGCGAGAAATGCACTCAGACGAGCTACTATGCACACGTAAATGCATGCTAGTGAATACGAGTGCACATATGCTTCCACACATGAGGCACATTCATTCACGCTTCTGCCTCACATACTGGCCGGGCTCACGCACTACCAGACGGACGTATGTTATCAGAGAAGCATGATCTACCCTGTTTCTCCGACCTCCTCGTGTGCTCCTTTTTGGTCGAAACAGGTTGTCCCACGTGTTGAAAATAGTACCAACGATTTTTAACTGATAAAACAATGATTGAAAAAATAAATTATAATTCAAGAATTAACAAAACTATAAGTATTATTAGTTATTATTCTAATACACAAAATGTATTATTATAAGGATCTTATTGTAATAGCAACTAAATTATCCATTAAAATTGTATTATATTGTATTGTGTTGAATTATCTATCTAAATTATTTCAAGTTCGACTGGTAGTCCAAGAAAGCCGAGTTGCAAAAAATTGACAAAGCCAACTGCTTTTGAGTTATTCACTATTTAATTAGCAAATAAAAGTATTTACATTATGTTCTAGTATATCCTATATACATAAATATATGTCGCCGTCGTACCGATAAACTTTGGCAGCCAGAAACTTCTGACCGCCATTTCACTCTAATAAC
Source organism: Archaeoteleia sp. ZL-2020 (assembly GCA_022817725.1). NCBI lineage: Eukaryota > Metazoa > Arthropoda > Insecta > Hymenoptera > Scelionidae > Archaeoteleia > Archaeoteleia sp. ZL-2020. The sequence continues at coordinate 3,256 of JABFOW010000122.1, read as the reverse complement.
CACCGAAACAAATATATATATATGTTCCATAATGTGCATAATTTTCCCACGTTATTTTATCGACTGAAAGACGTCATACATTGTTTTCATATATGTCAAACGTATGCGCATTAGTTTCGCTCGACAATGCGTGCAGCACGCACATTACATCGTCCTGCCCACACACGCATTATTAGGGTTACATGACGCAAGGGGGCTACCGTAATCAAGTTCACGCACATGCGTGCGACGTTAGGACCCGTATCAGCGAGCATCCATCGTATCTCATACTTTAATACTAATTTCTTGCTCAGTTCGCGGATGGCGCGACATGCGGATGCACGATGCATACGTGCGAGGAATACGATAAGTGGATGAATGAATGGTAGATAAATGTTGGAGTGATGAACAAAGAAAAAAACATGCGAGCTAACAGGAGACTAGGAGGTGCCAAGGGTGGCACGGTAAGATCCGCCCGCGGACGTAACCGTTTCATTGTGTCTCGTTACAGTGTAACAAGGTTACGGTGCAGTGAAATGGTTAAAGGTCGAACCGCCCTTGGATCGTCAAGTCAATGCGATAAACGATCCTCGTAAACGAACTTTTCTCATCATATTTACTTTTCACAAGTTATCGATTTCATAACATAAAGCAATTTTTTTAAATATAATCATTTCTATGGCTATATTTGTATTTAAAGTGTTTCCTGAAATTCCACGAAGATAACAAACAGATTAAAACAGTTACAAGCTGAAAATAATGTATCAAACCCTGTTTTACCTACCAAGTAACTGTTTTATATACCATTTCATAAATTATAAGTTAAACAGATTTTGTGCTGTAGTCAAATTTGTCTTTTGCAATTGGTACTGATTTAACCAAATTTCTAAATTGTATTTTTGACCGACTTTTCTAGTTTTATAAAATTTAAATAATAGACATTTTTCATTTAATTTATCGTCTCTGCAGTTACCAATTTTTTCACTACTAGTGATAATGGTCGTACAGAGTAAAATGGCAGATAACATGCTGTGTTATCCCCCATTATACTCTGTAATCGTGCACAATGCCTCGTTGAATAAAGAACAGCGAACTTCAATGACAGGAATACAATGAATGAAAGCCAATAAATGCCCAGAAAACGAAAAGCCATTACGTATCAGAAAATTGAATTGATTTTAATTGTCCTTACGTCACTTTAAATTCTTACACTCCAATAAAATAGAATTCAATTGATCAAAACTGAATTGAAATTAATGAAAAAAAATAAGCATTTACCAATTGAAACTAATTAGAATTAATTCAAACATTTAAATTAATTTTTAATGTTTATTCACTATTGCTCTATAAAATTCATTTGTAGGATTTATATATCAAACCGTAAAGTACAATCCAATTCTACATATCCACATTAAATTGAATTGAAATGGATTTTATTGGGTTTAATTGATTTTCAGTTTAAATAAAGTGAAGTTAGTGTATCTTGATTTATTCAACCAGCAATGAAAACTACTTTCTCATTCCAACCACGATTTTTGTTTTTCAATGACACGTATTGTTCTTTCCTCGTTTCACAATTCGTTGCATTAAACAGCAGATCCTTTTACAATGCCGTCGATTTTTCGTAAGATCAATTTCCATATCAAATTTATAGACCCAAGAGAGTGATATTTTGTATTATGTTCTTTTAAGGAATGACTAAAATCCAATGCGCGCAATACTTCATTAATTCTAACCTACTCAACTATCACGATAGGAACATGGGCACCTCTACAAAACCGAAATAAATGCCAATACATACCGGAATACTTTAGTAGGTTAGCACCAATGAAGCAGCGTGTACAAGAGATAGTTGGTACATCACACAACTTAAACAGTGTCCCTTTCTGATATATAATTAATGTCCTGCAAAGTTTGTGCAATGCTGCTTCATTCTTATTGGCTGTTACAAAGTGTCGCACAACTATTAACACCAACCTTTGTTCCGAATGTTTAAAAAAACAACACAATTTTGTTCTTGGCATATTTTTCTGTAATTTTGTAATGTGCGCTAATTAAATTCCTTTTTAAGAACGGAAAAAGATTCCTGTAATAGTTTTGAACATTACCTTTGTTTTGTTAATTAATAAACTAATTTTGTAAATGTTTTTTTTGCAATTTCAAATGTACCGTTTTCTTAATGTTAAAACATGTTTATCATATATTGATCTGCAGCACGATCTATACTCTTTAAGGGAAACATTCGATTTACCCTGTTCCCAATTTCTGACATCCTGGTTTGGACTTCGAGCGGAGTTCTCAGCACTATTGTCCAGGTGCGGTCAAGCGTTTTTGCTCTTATTCTTAAAGAATCCATTACAAAACCGTCTCATACTTTTATCAACAGCTACCAGATCTTATTATATTAAATATTGTACACAAACATTTGTATCAAGAAACATTAAAAACATTAACAATAATCACTAAAAACGCTATAACAATATAATCCTTATTATTAAATACGAATAACAATTTAATAAAAATTATTCATACTTTATAAAACATCTTGTAGATATCTTCCAGACATATTATAACAGGATCCCAAATTTATTTGCCAAATATTTAAAACAAGTGTTACAAATGTTAATAACAATAATAATATACTCATTTATTATACATAGTTCAAGAATCTAACACACACACACACATATATATATATATGTAGGCGATAAATATAAAGAAATATATAAGTTTCTAATTGGTTCGAGATGAATGTAGGTGGCAATGTCGCCGAAATTGGTCCAAAACGACGGGTGAATTGGGCACCGCATTTGGAGGATTAGGATGGGAGAGGACCAAAGAAGTATTTTGCAGGAAGCAAGGACCAGGCAATATTAGCGCAAAAGCTGTGGTCCCGCGCGAACGGAGAGAGTGAGAGACTAGAAAATAGATTAGAAAGGAGCGTGTGTGGAGCGTCAATGGTGGCGATCTGCCGGTTGTTGGTAAACCTAGGTTTAGAAATACTAGGCGAGCATGATTGCAGAAGAGGTGGCCCGTTGAGCTAAGCGAGCTTAGGATAGCGCGCCAGAGAATGTCTCTAAACGTGATACCTGTTTCTATATGTTTGTTTATGTGAGCGTTGCTATGCCGGTTGCGCTAGTATAGGTGAATACTATACCTCCGCGATGCTACCTCCGCACACATCTCCCGGATAGACTCGAGAATTAGTTTGCAAACCTTGGAATCAAAAACAGAATTTAGTCAAATAAAAGACATTTCGGATCAAACTAATTTAAAA
>JABFOW010000121.1:0-15279 GCA_022817725.1 Archaeoteleia sp. ZL-2020 | reverse complement strand
TCGAGTCCGGGGAAACCTGGTGGTCCGGGAAGTCCTTTGTCTCCAGCTGGTCCTGATACTCCTGGCAAACCTGTTATAATTGTTTAAGGATAATTTAGTTAGAATTTAACTTAAAAAGATTTGAATAAATATATGTATTTTTCATTCGGAACATATATATATTTTATAAAGGAAATTCTATAGCATAAATTGAACATCAAACGTTGATGACGACTTTTTATATGCAAGATTTGGATACATAACATAACAATATTTCTTTTGATCGACGTTCTGTGCTTTTGTATGTTTTATCTTAAATGTAAGTATTTATAATTTTCTTTTCGCAATAATCGTGTTTAAGTCATACTTGCTTTGATTTTCTAAAACTAAATGTTTGCACTATCGTATAGTTAGAAATTATGCGCATGCATTTCGTTTATATCTGATATTATTATAGTATTACTCCTGCCTGTTATATATTAACGGTCAATGCAGGCAAATTAATATTTTCGTGCATTACAAACTATCATTCACTAATTGATTTTAGAATTTGATATTATTATGTTATAATAATGTTAGAATAATGATGATTAATGAATAACAATACGAGGAACAAATAGTACGTGTGTAAATAGTACAATATAAACCAATATATATGTGTGTGTAGATTTGTAGGGAAAAAACTTATTTTTCCACTATTAATTAAAAAAGTGCTATAGTCACTAATTACACGACATCGATATCTAAGAACTATTAAACTTTCAAATATAATTATTTATTAGGAGACTAAAAGATTAAATTTTGAACTATACATATTACATAACAATTGGTCCTTTACCTGAATATCCACGATCGCCTTTAGCTCCTGCAGGTGGTTCTAAGCAATCTTCACCCTTGTCACCTTTAATACCAACAAAGCCGACACCGCCCATTTGTCCAACGGTTCCAGGGTAACCTCGATCTCCCTTGTCACCTTTTCCACCTTCGTTTCCATTCAGACCATCCCAACCTCTTTCACCCTTTTCTCCAGGAATTCCATCAATCCCGCGTGGTCCTTTTTGAAATACATTTTTATCATATTAACATCTAAGTTATTAGATTAAAATTTGACCGAAATAAATATTATTAAACTACGCCAATGCCGAATTGTTAGGTTTGTACCTGTTAATCCTTGATCTCCTTTCTGACCCGGAGCACCAAAGAGTCCAGGGGCACCTGTGTCGCCTTTAAGGCCTCGCTCTCCTGATAACCCTGGTGTTCCATCATTTCCTCGTCCTCCGTCACGTCCAGGAACACCTGGTACCCCAACTCCTCCCATGTCACCTTTCTGTCCTGGAGGTCCAGGTGGACTATAAGGTCCACGGTCTCCTTTGAAGCCGGGAAGTCCTGGTAAACCTGGTTCACCTTTTCCTCCAGCCAGTCCAGGAAATCCGTCCCTTCCATGTTTACCTAATGATCCCGGCAATCCCTTCTCGCCCTTCGTCGTTAGACCTTGAGGTCCTGGTGGTCCCGTAGGTCCAAGATCACCTGTGTTCCAAAAGAAAGTATATTGTATTATTTTTATATGATATTATCTACTTTACATATGCATTATGTATATGTTTTATAATGAACTTTTGTTACAAAGATTTTCATAAATGTAATGTATTTATAACACACCTTTTTGACCAATCGGTCCAGAAAAGCCAGGTATTCCAATAGGACCTGGTAATCCTGCATCGCCCTTTTCTCCATCATAACCCACTAAACCATCGAACCCTCTGTCACCTTTTTCACCTCCTAATCCATGTAATCCAGGATTTCCTGGTTCACCTTTTTCACCTTTGATATTGATCGTCAATCCAGGAAGACCACGGTCACCCTTTTCTCCAAATGGTCCTGCCACGCCGGGGTATCCATCCAAACCTGTTTAAGAATTTATATTTAAAATGTTGTTTCCATGTAACGTGTACTGCTATTACTTTATTTACAAGTTGTACTGACATTTAAAAAGGAAATATACAGATTATTTACCTTGCGGTCCAAGTTCTCCCTTAAGTCCATCAAGTCCTGACATTCCTGGAGGTCCAAACTCACCATCTCGTCCAGGGAAGCCGACGGGACCTGTTATTCCAGGCTCTCCTTGAAGTCCAGGAAGACCATCGATTCCAGGTCTACCTGGCTCACCAGGAACACCAATGGGACCCTTTGTAGTGAAATTTTATATTGAAATGTAATTAAATACAATTATATTGATAAGTAATTAAATACAATTATATTGAAAAGTAATTAAATACAATTATATTGAAAAGTAATTAAATACGATTATATTGAAAAGTAATTAAATACAATTATATTGAAAAGTAATTAAATACAATTATTTTGAAAAGTAATTAAATACAATTATATTGAAAAGTAATTAAATACAATTATATTGAAAAGTAATTAAATACAATTATATTGAAAAGTGATTAAATATAGAGTTTATCTCGAAATATATGAATACTCACAAAATCTCCTTTAGATCCAGGGAATCCCCGTACACCCACGTTACCCTTTTCTCCTTGCTGTCCAGGGATTCCATCTCGTCCTGGAAGACCAGCATCTCCTTTCTCGCCTGTTAATCCATCACGGCCAATTCCGATTCTTCCTTTTTCTCCTTTCTCGCCATCAACTCCTTCTCTTCCCATAGGTCCAGATGGTCCGCGAATGCCCGGCATGCCAGGTTCACCTTTCTGCCCTTTATCTGAGACTTGACCAGCGTCACCTTTTCTACCCTATAAATATTATAGTGAATCAATCATTTTTGAAATATTGCGAATATAAACATTATTCATAACAATATCATGTTTAAATATATATTTAATTACCGGCAGACCAACGAATCCTCGATCACCCTTTTCCCCGTGGAATCCTATAGATCCTGGTAATCCAGGCGCGCCCATTAAACCGATATCACCCTTTAATCCACTGATCCCAGGGAATCCAGGTTTTCCTTCCATTCCAGGTAAGCCAGGGAATCCTGGTAAGCCTTTTGCACCTAGGTCTCCTTTTACTCCTAGCGCACCAGGTATACCTGCACGCACGGATTTTCATATATATGACCAACTTATGTATAACATTGTATATATGAAAACAAATGTGACGAATATCTCATATAAAGTATAATAATAAGAGTATATCTCCATACCTGGAAGTCCAGGAGACCCTGGCTTTCCTTGACGGCCAGTATAACCTTTAGGGCCATCGACACCAGACTCGCCGATATCACCTTTTAGACCTGGGAAACCAGGAAGACCACCTCTACCAGGTTCACCAGACAAACCAGGTTCACCTGTAAATAACATATTCATTTTTAGCATATATAAAATATTAAGGAGTTAATATTAAGAGGAGAATAAAATATTAGTAAAATTGAAATATAAATAAACCTGTCAGTCCGTCTGATCCGGGTATTCCTGGTACACCAGGTGGTCCTGGTGGCCCTATAGGTCCAGTATCACCTTTATCTCCTGGAGCTCCGGGTATGCCATTTAAACCATGACCGCCAAGGTCCCCTTTCTCTCCGTTCAATCCTGATAAACCGGGGAATCCAACTTGTCCTTCTTTGCCAGGTGGACCGGGTAAGCCATGTTCACCTTTTGGTCCTGGAGGACCGCGAGGTCCAGTACTTCCTTTCATTGATATTCCAACCTCACCTTTACCTCCTTTTGCGCCTAATAAACCTGGGAATCCACGTGATCCTTCTCGTCCTGACTCGCCAGGGAAACCCATTGGCCCTGTATTTCCCTTTTCACCACGAGGCCCTGGAAGGCCCCTCGGACCTACGGGACCAGGCGCTCCTATTGGTCCAACGGGACCAGATGGACCCTATTTATAAATTTTATAAAAGAATTTGTAATACTCCGTAACTTTTTATGTAACAGTGTTAGATATTTAAAATATCCAAAATTATTTTGGATAATATTTAAAAGGCATTATTGAATGTGAGCGTTACTTACAGATATACCTTCTAAACCTTTATCACCAGAAACTCCATCTCGACCATTTAGACCTGGTTCACCTTTTTCACCTGGTGCTCCTCTATCCCCTTTGAATTCCGCTGTTAAGTTGAAGGGTGGGCAGTTTCCTGTAATCATTGCGCATGTTTGTAGCGCACTGTATTATATGGAATCATTTAAGTGAAAATACTGTGTTAAAATCATAATTGCATTACCTGGTTCCCCCTTTGGTCCTCCGAATCCTGGTTCTCCTTTAAGACCTGACCGTCCAGGTATTCCAGGTTCTCCAAACTCACCCTTGAGGCTTAATCCCTTATCTCCTCTTCGTCCAGGTATTCCTGGTCTTCCAGGTATACCATCAGATCCAGGGAAACCACGATCGCCCTTACATCAATGAAAATATTCAAAATAATGCTGTCTAAAATTCTTACTGTTATTTTATTCTGATAGGATATCAACACTCATTATAATACAAAAGGAAATACAAATTAACAACAACACGAATTTGTTCTATCTTCGTTGTAATTTGTTGATGAACATATTTCTTTTATTCGGAAAGTTGCTATAATCTTCCATCGGTAAGTGATTTAAATGAAAGACTAATTTCGAATCACGCTGGGGTAATAATTATACGTTGAAAGATTGGAATTATAAAATGTGAGAAATATGGTGTAATTACTAAAATTTTAGGCGGAAAACATTTAAAAATGCTATTTCTAGATTTATAATGCTGAAATTATTCATACTAGAACGGATTGTTTTAACTTACAACATCTCCCTTCGACCCTGGGAATCCTTCCAATCCTCTCATCCCTTTTTCTCCTAGCGGACCCATCGGACCCGGTTGCCCTGGTCGCCCAATTTCACCACGATCACCTTTATCTCCTCGTTCGCCTTTAACCATATCTCTCGTTATGAATGCCGGAGCACCTGGCGAACCTTGCGGTCCTGCTACCCCAGGGATTCCATCTTTTCCCTATGGAGATATTTATATTACGTGAAACACAAATTTCAATGCTTGTATAAATGTTGAAAAATCTGTTATAATACGGTATAACTGTGACGAATCATGTATGACAGCATGGAAAATTTATATAGTAAGCTATTTCCGCATTTGCAACATCTCGTTATATATATTTGTTACAACTGATCCTCCGCAATATTCATGGAAGATAAGTTATAAATCTAGTATACATAAATTGTCTTAATATACAGCATGAGTAATGAACGATTCTAATTTTCTTCTTATGCAAATTCTGGAGAATCTCGTTAACACATGCACATGTGAATTCTCCATAACAATACTGCCTGGCTCTATTACTTATGCATGTCAACTACGATTCGTCTTCTAATTTATGCTTGATTGTTATGTGTTATATTATTACATTTAAAAATATGTTAACTATTTTTCAGCGGCTTTAGAGATCTACATGCTTGATTTGATTAAGTCATTATAATTATCCAAGGTCATTTTAGACACACTTTACTGTATAATTACTATCGACAATAAATTGTATATGTTATTATATTTATGTACGTGTTTGATTCATAATAAATAACAGTGTATAGCTAATTTAATAGTACTATTTGTTACAAATCCACCCGTGATGTGTTTATTGATGTTGGTCGATAAAACATGAGCATGTATTAATATTAACGTTAAGTAAAGACAATATTCAAAATTCATATTTAATCCAATATTGTACACAATTATTCAAAACTAGCTTCTGATAAACGTCCAATAGTATGACAATTAGATAAATGAAACGTGTAATAACATTCAAGAGATAAAAGAATTGTGCATAAATGCAGGAAATGTGAACTTACGACTGCGGTAAATTGAAAGCCTCGATCATTTGGGATATTTAAACAATTTATATTTCGTGTGTAATTTAATAATATTTAATAATGATTATGTAGTCTACAATTTAAGTAGAACATTAGAAACAATTGTAGAATGTATTATCCCTAATGAAAACAAATATATGCGAACAAAGTTATTAGATTTCGAGATTACAAATATAACTTAAAAAGAAGTGTGCCTTATATATTTTTGAAATTGAAACTATGCAAATAAAATAAACCTGTTACAAAATTGTACTCATAGTAACAGGTGATATCTGGTACTTACAGGAATTCCAGGTGGCCCCAGTGATCCTGGTAAGCCATCGTCACCGGTTTCACCAATAAAACCTCGCTCACCGGGCGGACCACGGGGTCCTTCAATTCCCGGTTGTCCATCAAATCCACGATCTCCTGTAAGTCCTGGATCACCTGGTAAACAATCAATGCAGCGTCCACCGATTTCTCCTTTGTCACCAGGAAAACCGGGGTGACCTGCCAATCCATCGCGTCCTGGTTTTCCTGCCTCACCCGGTAAACCTGGAGCACCTGGAGCACCTGGTATACCGTCCAAGGAATCGCCAGGTCGACCTCTTACACCTGCATAACCTCTTTCTCCTTTTTGACCCTTTTCACCATCGCGTCCTGAGAACCCGTCCATTCCTTTAGGTCCCTATTATTTATTGACATGCTTAAGTTAGTTGATATAATTGTGATGATGTATAATTAATATATAAAAAAAGAAATATCACATTTTATGTAATATAATATTTTATGTGTGCAAATCATATTTTATATTGATATTATATTTTATGTGTGTATATCATATTTTATTTAATGATAAATTGAACATATTTTATATACAATATTTATCGGTTTATAAATTCTGCATGCAATGTACTCACAATTATGGACATTCCTTTTTCACCAGACAATCCTCTTAACCCAGCCGGCCCAGGTGGTCCGTCGAAACCACGCTGCCCACTTCCTCCCGGGAACCCAGTAATTCCAGGTTCTCCTTTACCACCTTTATCACCTGGTAATCCTTCAGATCCTGGTATACCTGACAGTCCTGGACCTCCAGGCAATCCCACTGGACCTCTTGGGCCAGGATCTCCAGAATATCCATCTGATCCTGGAGGGCCTACCGGACCTGGAAAACCACGTGGCCCTCTTTCTCCCGGTGGTCCCGGTCGACCTTTGCTACCCTAAATGTGAATTATTTGCACATACAATAAGTGGTAAATAAGTATATTTCATGTTTTTTATTTGTTCTACTCACCCCTGGTGGTCCTGGAGGTCCACGAATACCGGAAACACCCAATGGCCCATCTATACCAGGATCTCCTTTTTTGCCAGGCCGGCCACCAAGACCTTGTAAACCATCATATCCTCGATCTCCTTTTCTACCAGGCGGTCCAGGTGGTCCAGAGAAACCATCTCTTCCCTAAAGCAAACGAATCTTTTGCATCCAAATAATCCCCGTCGTCGCCGTTTATGGTATAATTGAAATTTAACTCACTCGAATACCAGGTGCTCCAAGTAAACCTTTTTCTCCTTTCATTCCAAGCACGCCAGGAACACCGTAATCTCCCATCGGACCAGGTTCACCTTTTTGTCCATCAATACCAAAATCACCCTTAAAAAAACATGTGTGAATAAAAAGAAAAACTCGTTATTATCGCCATTGTCATGATTTCTTAACTTAAATGTTGCTTACCTTGTCTCCCTTGTCCCCCCTTTCGCCAGGTGGGCCTATCGTTTCTACGGTTCCAGTTACTGGTTCTTCCGTACAGACCCCGGGTGAACCGGGTTCACCTGCATCTCCTTTATCACCTGATACACCATGGAATCCTAAACCCATCTCACCTTTATCTCCCTTATGACCCATGATACCTGTGTAACCCTTGAATATAAATAAAATAATATTTATTCATCAAACAACTTTATATAACTGGCAGAAATCTTGAACAGTATTTCACAACTATCTTCGAGTGATTAAGCTTAAATAAATACTTAAGAAGAAAATGATAAAATATATACGATGAAGTAAAAATAATTAATATTTACTTGTGGCCCATATTCTCCCTTGGGTCCATGGTACCCTGGTTCACCTTGGGGTCCAGGAGGTCCTGGAGGTCCTGTGACTCCATCCGAACCTGGTTCACCTTTTTCTCCCACAGGCATGGGGCCAACGTAAGCCGATTGACCTTTGTCACCTTTTCCACCACTTACACCTCTGTAACCACGAGGTCCTGTATCTCCTTTCAGTCCATGAAGTCCAGGGGCTCCCTGTTCAATACGCATTAGTTATATTATTAATTTTATAACATTGTGTATATTTATATTTATTAATTTCCATTTCATTTAATGATTATACATTTACTCACATCTGTTCCATTGCATCCATCACGTCCTGATAAACCTGGTGCACCAGAAGAGCCTTGCAGTCCTGGAATGCCATTTATACCTGGGAATCCTGGAATTCCCATTTTACCCTGAAACATGGAAATAATGGATTTTATGAAATGTATGTGTTATAAATATTGGAGTCTACTGGCTTTATAGAATCGTAAATGATTAGAAATCTGACTTACCCTGTCACCTTTGTGACCTCGTGGACCTTGAGGACCCGGATCACCTTTTCCTCCTTTTGATCCAATAAGACCTTCCGAACCTGGGAAGCCACGTTGTCCTAGGGGACCTTGAGGTCCAACAATGCCTGGTGGACCCTGGAAAAACATATTTTATACATCGTAGGAATATAATTTTTATCTTTGGGTTTTGTATGTCGTAATTTCTCTAATGTTATGTAAATTATGAATTGATGTTAATTCGATGAACTAAATATATCTTACCCTTGCTCCCTTTTCGGCAAAACATTTGGGTACACAACACCCTGAACCAGTGCAGTTCTTAGGTGGTGTAGCCCCTGGTACCGGGAACACGGAGTAACTATTTGGATATTTTTCCGAACCATTGTAATCGCGCCTATGTTCGTCATAGCCGTCCGTTCTACGATCATAGCCGTCCGTTCTACGATCATAGCCGTCCGTTCTACGATCATAGCCGTCCGGTCTTCGATCATAGTCGTCCGGTCTTCGATCATAGTCGTCAGTCTGGACTAGATCCCGAGTATCGTTATAACCCCTTCCTCTATTAATATTATAATCTTCGTACGGATCGTAGGGGTATCCAGCTCTGTGTCCATCTCTCGCATTATCTGCAAATTTAAATAAGAATTATATAAACAAAATTGTGTAATCAGTCACGAACTGTGAAGCACTTTTTTTATGGCAAGTACTTTTCTCTGATAAATGCTACGATGTTCAAAAATACACAATAAGTGTTTGACAGAATGACTTTTTATTTTGTATAATGGTATTTATTTTGTAATTTTGTTCTAGAATGAATCACAACTCATTTTTTATGTCAAATTTCTTTTTTAAAGTCATAGTTTTTTTGCTGGAAACATATAAATTGATAAATTTCGAAGTTTGGTGTTTCATAAGCTATTTTTTTAAAGTTGAAGCCTTTCAGTTTATAGTTATAATTTGTACCCAGTGTACGAATCACAGTTCTTTCTTTCATAGTGTACTTTCCTTGCCTTATATATTTTTAAAAAATTACCATAATCGCCATCTTCTTCACTCTGATCGTAACGTCCTATATCTCCTCGTTGCGATTGCTCGTGCTGGTTCGAAAAATATCGCCCTGCGTGCGTACCAGTTTGCTGAAACAAATAAATTATAAATTATTTTCATTGCTTTAGTTATTACGGTACACTCCCCTTTAAATACATTCGTTCAAACGGAGTAAAATTCAATTAGGTAACTGCAATAGCCACCATTGGAACATAACTGTTATGCAACTATTGTGCCAATATAACGCTATGTTTATCCATCTTAATACTATGCTACTCGAATAATACTATGTTATAGATTTTTAAAAATAATTTTGACACGTCAAAGTGTAAGTTTAAGTTTCTTTGAGAAATTGAACGAAATAAAAATTTGTCAACCTATTATTTAAACGCTTTGCTCTAAATTTACAAAATTGATTTTTTGCAATGAATTATCAAATACACATACACGAATTAAATTCTGATTCAACGAACTATCAATTACTATTAACAAAGAATTTATTTTGAAACGTTATAGGAACATGTTTTGGGGATTCTATAAAAGAAAGTGTGCCACAAAATAAATGGCACTGAGTGTCAGATACAGCCTTTTCTTCATTCAAGCATTTAATAGGGTCTACCACTTTTATATTAAAAATTTCTTCAGTGTTTGATTACTTATAAATGGCATGTCATGAACGTAACTGAATTTCGAAAAAGTAACTTACTTTCAAACATATTTAGTGTCTTTACAACTGTTCGACGCGCAAAGTTTAAAGCTAGACACTATTTATCGTCTGATACATTTTTCCGAAAATCAAATATTTTATTTGATAATAGTTTAAGATACTAAATTGACACTAGTTTTTGCAATGATAATGCTATGTTTCTCCAACATAACATTATGTTGTATCGACATTAAATTTTAACATAAATTAATAATTTTCAACCGGTAGGTTCAATTTTTCAAGAGCTTAGTGTGTATCCCAAGTTTACAAACTATTTTACAAAATAAACTTTGATTTTCTCACATAAGATGCTTAAGTCTCATCCAAGTTGCTCACAATACAGTAGCATCTTGGAATAATCTACCATGGCGAACTGTTGATTACTTTCTCAATCTCTCTCACTCTCGCTTGCTACTTAACACTCCGAACGGCCGTGTTGACTAAAACGTTTCGCGCATTCAAACACGTTACAGCGAAAATGCATTTCGCAGAAACTGTCCTCACATCACTAAATACAGAATTATATTAAGACATAATATGTAATTAATTATACATATTTTACTATTAATTGTAACAAAAGTTTGCAAGCGAAAGAAAAAAAAAGTCAATTATAAAAATATAAATATTTCGTGCGAATACAAATTATGGGAAAAGCATTGCTAAAGGCTTGTACAAAACGCGTCTGAGAAAATATTGTTTATAACACCAACAATCTGTTACCAATTAGTTTTAAAAATTTTCTCTAAGTACAAGTTTAGTTAATTTCCAGTCATTGTTTCCAGTAAACTATATATAAAAGTGCATTTTTATTTGTATACATATATTTGCTGAAATTATCATGCTTACTTATAATACTGCACGTGTATATGTACGAAGGTATCGTATCTACAATACAAAATGCATAAAATGACTATTTTATTTAATGACGTTAACCTAATTTTCTCATACCAGATAACTGATATATCTCTTCGTGACGGTTCAAGTATTGTCCCTTTTATCGTCTTTCGGGTCCGCCTTCGCTGAAAGCATATGATTATGCAATCTACGACCACCAAGTGAGCTCGCATTATCGTGATCATCGGTCCTCCCGTTTTTCTGCTTCTTCTTTCATCTTATCGTTCTTCGTCACCTCCTCATTATCTTCTTGTTCTTCTTCTTCATCGGCTTCTTGCTCCTCGTCGACGTTGTTTTGCTCATTTTACTACCCGAATTCTTCGTCCTCTCTGCCCTTCTTCGCGTTATATTCTTTTTAACCAAATTCTTCCGTTCCTCCGCGCGTACGTATGCTGTAACAGCATCGACGACGTCATCTTTATCTGGGACGAGCCACGCTAAATTATTATACACAGCGGCTCTCAAACTGAAATTCAGCCGCGCAGTTTTGTTGGGGTAAAACGCGACGCTTCGCTGGCAACAAATTTAGAGGGACAAAAATTGCCATACTCGTGGATAACACGTGTCACAATATACGATGAGCAATTTACAACTTACTTTATAGAGTATAATTTATATCGTGTAGTGCATAATGCGTAGTTTTGAACGTATACAATAAGAACGTGCAATTTACAATTTACATTTTACAAATTATAATTTAAAATAAGTGTAATATTATATAGAATCTGTAACCTGCAATATCTAATATATAATGTAAGGTTCAATATGGTACTTATTTTTGTATGTAAATAAATCATTAGGTTAAACTGTTTTAATTATAAATTTTTTAATTGTTCAGTAAATTAATGATTAAATTTTAATTCAGTCGTTTCTTGTACGTACAAAATATATATCTCAAGTTATTCGTTATTTGTAAATAACGTAATCAAAATTATTATTTGTAAGACAGCAATATAATGCTTTATCAAAATATTTTATATATAATATTTGTATTGCTATTAGTACCCACTTTTCACTTGTAATGTACTTTATGGTTTCGAATGTGCATTATAGAAGGTATACTATGTAATTTGGTAGGTATAAATTTGCAATATACAATGTGTATCTAATATCATTTCTTCATTTTGCTTTATTTTGCACGATCCTTTAATGTTCACTTTACATTTCACCTAATGTTAGTGATTCATCGGCCGTGTCATATTACACACGTTTTATTCCACAGATTTGCATTATTATGGTAGCTTGCGTGCCGCGCAAATTACACTTCAAAGGGGAAACATTTTCACTGACCGCCCGAAATTGCGAACGTGCACTCCGATAAACATGAGTTTGTAACAACCATAAACGTGTGGTACTTTTCACAAGATTCTTATCTCGTAAGTAAGATACCAAAAATGTCTATATAACCAAATATGTGTTTTTACCAATAGATAAATAGTTAATACAAATACAGAAAATAATTCAATTTAGATCAAAAAGAATGTTGAAATATAGTTAGTATCTAAATTTAAATAAACTTTATAAATAATATGTTAATCTTAAAGAATAATTTGTAATGTTAATTTATGCTTAAGCGGATGGAGTATACCGACCGGGACATCTACATTATCGACCATAAAATGCGACCAAATTTCGCATTATAAAAACGTAATATATTCATAATTTTACATAATACATTAATTAACATCAATATATTTTAGAACCTTATTAAGTACTGTGGAACTAATACAATATTTTTTGAGACTTGATGAATGCGTGAGAAGAAAACTCATTTAAAACTTTATAATTTCACATTTCCAAGTGACATTGGCGAGTGTTTAATTAACTCATTTATTAAACTTACAAAAGTATTTTATTATCAACACTGTTCTCATACATTTCTAGAACATATGTCTAGTATTGATTCATTTGTAATTAATTAAACATTATGGTCGGTAATGCAGGAATCCCCAACAGTGTCCGAAATTCTTTAGCCGTATGAATCGTACAAAATATGTATATATTAATACATTATTTGTAATTTTGTTGTTTGTTCATTCCATAAAAAGTTGGGATGGGACAACAAATTGTTTGTTTGAATCAACGAAAAAAGTGTTGACACAATATTTTTATCCGAATGCATTTAGTACATTAATTCGGTATAACATCTACAATTTTAATAACAAAACTTGTTACCGGTATTAAGAGAATGTCGAATACCGACAGAGATTTCTATATTATCGATTATAACAAGTTTGTGGTACAAACAATTAATTGCTATAAGCTTGCATAAACCAACGTCTGATAAACATTGTATAAACAAGGGGAAAAATTACTGAATTGTTTAATCTAATGAAATTAAATCAAAACAGCGCTTCGCGGCATCCGCAGCAACGTTATGGTATCCATAAAATCTCAAGCATATGTCGCACAAAGTACTCTAGAATTCCAACGTCAAGTGTCGCAATCGCGAGTTCATCCTCGAATTGCACGCAGTAGCAGAAGAATTCATAACATAATGAATTCCGCCCTAATAAAAGCATAAAATCGTATGACGTGACGCGTCGCCATTATCATCCATATTGGTGACAATCCGCCATCGCTGAGACCTTCCTCCGCGATTGTATCTGTGTGACCTCTATAATCTCACTTAACAGTGAAACGAAGTGTATGATGACATCGTTGCGGTGCCGCGATGCGTCATTTTTCAAGCACACAGGCGGTCATGAATAATGAGCATCACCATTTTCTCAAACGCGTCCCCGAGAATATTTCCGTGCCGCTATTCGAATCGACGCAGAAAATCGTACCGAATTTTCGTAGGCGAACCCGTTCGTCGCTGACCGCCGTCGGTCTCGCTCTATTTCAATACTCGTAGTCGTTATTTTGCCTAAAAATACGTTTTACATAATTTACGAAGCTGGAAGCCGGGCCGTGCGCCGTTGCGTTCGTGGATTTATCGACTCGCGCGTTCGACCGGTCCTCATGCTTCAAGGGGCTTTCGATAGAGTCGCGCGTGTGCGCGAGCGCGCTCGAGCAAAGTCAGAGCGAAGATCGAAGGAGCCGGACGATCTCTCCTCCGACTTCTCGCCGAATCGAGCGTGCCTTTACGTGTGGCATATATGCGAACGGGAAACAGGTCTGACCCGAGTCGAGCACGAGAGCAGCCTGCCAGGAAGGCACGTGCATATATGAGACCGAGTGCATTGTACGCGCATGTACAGTTTGTTCAATTCGTGCGAAACGTCGCTCCGGCGAAATTTTACGAGTTGTCTACAAAAGACCACTTTTCTGGAAAAGTCCTCAATAGATACATTCGTCGGCTGCAAATTTGGGACACAATTTACGTCATTGAGCCTTTCTGTGGACATTTTTTAAGTACTTTATGAGGACGGACTAATTAAGTACATTTGTCATTGAATTTTAAACAGTGTTTTATGAAAATATTTGTTACGTATTTTAATTATTGCTATTAACATCATCTTTGTCAAACTTTATTTTGAAAAATTAATATCATTTTATTATACTTCTTGTCGATTTTATGAACTGCAATAACTTACTTATGAATGAACGTGTATAATAGATAAGACACGATAATTTATTTCCGCATGATACGTATTCTCGTATGCCTACATCACGGCACTTTCACTCTATTTCAGATTATGTATTGTTTGCAAGTTATGTGTAACTTAATTACAACTTGTCTTGTCAAGTCGGTTTCAAGGTTGTGAGAACAATCTTCACTTTATTATGGCACGACGTTTTATTAAACAGTGATTGATGTAATTCAGTTTAAAACAAAAGTAATTTATAGAATAGTTAATACATTCATTCATTCATTCAGAGTTGTATTGTATTGTATAAGCAATAGAATGAATTATTTGAATATACAATTGCATAAATATATGTATTAATGTAGAATCAAAATAATAATCGACATACCCCTTTGGCAAATGTAACCACGCACAGGAGGAATGCAGCGTATCTGTAATAAAAGCAATTAAATAAGTTAAATAATAATTATAGCAAATAAAATTCATTTGCAAATGGTAGGTAATAATGAATAAATAAACAAATGAAAATGTATTTGTTTTTAATTATTTTATGAAATACGAAAATATTGAATCATTTCACACATTTTCTTTGTAACTTGTAGAATACCTTATGAGAAAGTAAATGAAATGAAAAGTGCGTAAAAATGAATGACCAGTATATCATGTTTTTACAATAGAACTAGTGACTTCTTGTACTCTCC
>JABFOW010000120.1:0-15302 GCA_022817725.1 Archaeoteleia sp. ZL-2020 | reverse complement strand
ATATAACATGAGTTAAAATCCGGAGCAAAGAACATTACTTATCATTGTATAAAAATACATGTTTTTATTATAATTTTATTCTTCAATTTAATTTATCATTTAGTAATTTACATTGATTTTTTATAAATATGTTACACGATTAAAAATTACAATATGCAAATTATTTATATTATTTACTTACAGACTCCTAGATTATATTGTGCCTCGAATAGTGAAGATTTTAGTGAAGTGCTGGAGCACGTTAGAAATCTTCACCCACATGTGCCAGTGGCAGCTACCGGAATTTCAATGGGAGGGTACGTTGTCAATCAAACGCAATTTTAAAAATAAACATTTACATTTCACAAATAATCACAATAACCGCGCAAGTAAAAAAGTATATAATTATTGGTTATAATTGAAATAGTAGTTTTATAATTTTAGTTTTAGCCATTCAAAAACTGCGTAATATAATAAAGAACGTATTAGCGACTTTTTATATTATTATAATATGACAAATGTAGATAAACTGCCTGATAAATGTATAAATATTAAAAATATATTGTCATGCACGCGAAAATGTACGTCAAGATACAGTAAAAGAAGTTAATAAAATACGTTAAAAATTGGCGTAAATTTGTAAAATAGAAATTGAATGTTACATGTATAGTCAAGTTGTAAAAAAACAATTACAGAAAAGTATAAGAAATAATTAAATAAATATAAATTTGTTCAGAAGAGATGTCCACATATTTTTTTTTTATTTCAATATATACATTTTTGATTCTTGAAAGGGACTTGAAACAGAAGGCGAAATGTCGTTAAATTTATATTTATTTAATGTTATTTTTGTATTATTTCATATATTTCCTTTCTATAATTATGTTTTTAACAGCTTCTCTATAAATTTTGTAATCTATACCAATTCTTAACTCTGTTAACTATATTTTTGATACACACTTTTACTTGTATGATGATATTTTTAACATTTATATATATATATATATATATATAGAATAAACAATTAAAATGTGTATTTTATTGCATAGTTCTTGAGAGGCCAAACGCAAATTTCATTTATAATATTTATAATTTTAAAAGAAAAACATTTTTTTTTACGTCCAAATATGATTTAGTAATAACAAATATATTCCATAAACTTATTTTTCCACAGCTTAATAGTAGGTAACTATTTACAACAGCAAGGTCGAAATGCTGTTGGTAAATTAAAAGCAGCACTAATAATTTCAGTTCCGTGGAATGTTTTCGAGGCCATAAAAAGTATTGAAAAGCCTTACTTAAACCTTATGTTAAATAGACATCTCTGCAGCAATCTTATTCGTAACATTAAGCGACACTGCACCTCTGAGAAACATTTTCAGGAAGACATAGATACCGTAGTCAAGGTAAATATTTACCTTAATACAAAATAAATAAAAATATCAAAATATAACGATACGCATATTTGATATTGACTAATAAATCATAATTTGAACAGTTAGAATAAGTGTGCTGTTATCAACAATTATTTATGACAATTTAGAATTTTTCGTTTAAACGAAAAAGGAAAGAAACATTAAAAATTTAAACAAATAATTGTTTTAATACTATTTATCAGCTGATTGATTTGTAGGCACACATCAAATAATGAATAATAATATTTGAATAACTATATTCTGCTACTTTTGCAGAGTAAAACCGTCCGTGAATTCGACGATTATTTCACTGCAAAGCATTTCGGTTATAAGGACGTTGATGACTACTACTCGAATGCAACCCTTCACGATAAATTGCACCGCATTGAGGTTCCTACTCTCTGCTTAAGCGCGGCGGACGATCCATTCCAACCATTGGAAGGTATTTATTGGTTTACAACTCAAGTTAAATGGACAGGTCATTTTGCACCAAAACCACCACATCAACTTTAAAGTATGATTTTATTATTTATTTTTTAAGTGACAAATACATCCACGTCAGAAAAAGTATCAACTGTTCTTAATCTTAAAATTAATATATTTCTTTTGTGATTTCAATATTTAGAACATTTTTAAGTCACTCATAATAAAATTATTTATTTTTAATATTAACCAAATAAAGTCATAACATTTTTATTTAAATTTAGTATTAAATATAGCATGTTCACGTTTATTTAATCAAATATTGTCAACTCACGAGAACAATGTTATACAATGAATTGAAATTTGCTGCAGCAATTCCACTGAAAGAAATAAGCAAATCGAAACATGTAGCTATAGTGGTGACGTCTCGAGGAGGACACATCGGTTTTCTAGAAGGAATTTGGCCAATAAGGAAGGAGCAATACATAAGCAGACTTTTCAAGCAGTTTTTTACGGCAGTATTCAGCTCTGGATTAGACCATCCGGCTTTTTAAAATAGCGAATAAGACCCGAATTTTTTACGTAATAATTCAATTTGTACATCGAAGAAAATGACGTGATAAAAAAGATAGAAACATTAAAGCTCACTAACGAATTTGGTCCAACATTTTAAACAATCTTCTGTATGAATCCAAGATTCTAAGATTTTTGTTGTGAAGTCAGCTTTTACATGTTTTTGTCTTCTTTTCGCGATAATAAATACCTCGACAGAGATAGACATAATAGGAAAAAGAAATGTTAAATTACATTTGAAATGCAATCTTAACTTGCCATTATGATGTTATTAATGTTAATATTAATTTAATAAAAATGTTTAATTAAATTGTAATTTGTAATTGTATATTTAAAAAGTATTTTTATAACGCGTGTCCGGAACGTCATATGCGCTATCAATGCAATTAAGTTTATTATTTAATTTATTGTTTGTGACAAGAAATCTCAGTGAAAATTCAAATTGGTTCATATTATATTTAATTCACATCTATTAATTATTGCAATTCACTGAAATTTTTATAAACCACATTTATTTGTATAATTACATAATTTTCATCTAACCAATATTGTCAGATGATATCTAACAAATATTTAATCTCTCTATGCAGTCATTTTGTATTATTTGTACAATTAATTACGTCGAAAAAAATTATCGAAATTTTTATATGATTGTCATCAATGGCAATGTAAATAGTGTTTTCTATATTACATTAGTGATAATTTAAAGAGCTATAGTTTCTATTCATTCCATACAATAGAATATCAAAAAATTTATTATTTTTCCATTTATTAACGAATTATTAATAAATTAATAAAAATACTGTGTATAATTTTTTAAATAGCATATTATAAAAACTATTTTTAAAAATGTGTGCATGAATCAAAAAGATTTATAATCAAACTGATCATACAACGCAGCATTCCATCAAGTTATCATTGGTGTTACAAGGTCGTGATTAACCGATCAAAGAATATTTATTTAAATCACTTTCTTCGTCGTTGTAAATTTAGATCGTAAGTTTTGCTAACAAACGAAAATTTTTTGTATGCAGATTAAAAAAAATAAAACAAAGGCACTAGAACATTTGTCAAATTATGAGTAAGGGGCATATATATCTCATGGCTATGTTGTGATCATTTTTAGTAGCTCGTATATAAACTTTGATGACGATGATAATATAAATATCGACATTAGCTATTCGTGCCTAACCAGCGTACGTCGTCAAACGATCTATAAAACTATTACAAGTGTAGAAAATATAGATAAACATAAATTTTGTGAGACTCGTTATTACACAAAGGCTAATGAAACTTTCGAACATGATTTTCGCGACTACGAAAAAACATTAGGAAGTTTTATCCGCCTCGATAAAGAAAACGAATGATGTAAGCATTGCAGCACAACAAGTTGTAATACGTCAATTGCGTTGTTAAGCTTGTATATTTGTGTATTAGAGTTTTAATAAATTTATAAATCTCTCATCCGATTAAAAATATATACGATTATTTTATATTTCCAAATAATATTTTTCTTTATAGACAAAATTAACTTACATTTTTACACCGTTAAGAAAAATCTTTTTTATACATATATATCTCGTTGTAATTAATGATTTATTAATTTTACGAAATGTACATCCACATAATATATCATAACGTTCGTTTCGGCTAATCGTCCGTGTCAATTTCGCCCGAACTTGCTTCGGAATCGACCTAAAATTAATATAAAACATTAATATAACAATGTAACAGAACTTCCTTGATAGTACTATTTTATTTTTAAAGTCTGAGAAATCAAACAAAACGCTGAAAATATGTCAAAGTTGAAAAATATCAACAATTATTCAGATATTTTCATATTTGTCAATTGTTGGAATAAGTTTTTCCGAAAAACTGTAAAACAGTTTTAAAAATCTGTAAATTACTGCAATTTTGCGAATTTTACAGATGTTTAGCTTTTTCTCAGTATCTGGATAATTTCGGTCTTTTTGAATCTCAAAAGCATTATTTTAAAATTGATTTTTTTGTTAATGATTTTTCATTATTATACAATTACAACATTTTAAGAAATATTATTACCATATTTTATGATTGAATTATTTTAAAAAGTAGTGAAAATTGCTGATAATTTAGTTACACAATTTAATCTAATTTTTAATAATATTTTATTATTATTTTTTTCACATTTTTATAATATTTTAACAATTTGCAATGGTTTTAATTTTTTTAAAAGTAAGATATGATTTTTTAAACCGATTTAAGATGACCGATTGTTCAAATTTATCGGCTCTAAATTTACGCGAAGATCGATATTTTTCGTTAGGATCGACTAAGTCTACAGTTTCGATACTTTTCAGACCTTTCTCAGACTTTTCCAAACATTTCTGTTAAAATTGAAATATTACCTTTTCACCCAAAGCTAAAAGCTTCTCTCTGTAAGACGAAATTTTATTATCTTGATACGTTAGAAGTTCGAGAAGATCCTCCTGGACTTTTCTCAGCCTGTCTAATTCATCCGTTTTTTCTTTTAACTGATTGTCGAGCGCTTGACTTTGTGCATTTTCTTTCCTTTTCAACTCTTCCGTCTGCAGCAAGCACTCTGATAAAGGACCCTCCAAGTCCTTTACCTGACTTCTACATTTGTCTAAATCTTCGTTCGTGGGCTCTAAATGGTTTATCGATACAGACGAAGCAGCATCTTTTCCATCGGATAGGGAAGTTTGTGTAGCGCGCAGCACCATGTTTTGGTCTTTTAGATGACTCACCTTGGATTTTAGTTCACGAGATTGCATCTAATTATTATAAAAAAATATTATTACAAATGTTATAAGATGAATTCTAGTATATGAAAGTTTTATGTTAAATTCGAGATAACGCAACGGTGACCCTGCTGGCACTAACAACAGCTCACCGGGTACAAACCCTGGCTGCGATTAAGATTTCTAATATAATACATAACATAAAAAAATTAGAGATCATTTATTTATAATTACGCAGTGACTTACATATGACAAAATAAAATCGCAGGATACGATCAATAATGTATGAATTACTTGTCGGTAATCAATATACGCTTAAGATTTATGTCTGGATTGTTGTACATGACATTACCAAAAACAATTTGAAAACATCATAAACTGGGAAACTATTATAAACTGGAACATTTGTCTTATTTTTCTAAGTTTCTGTTTTTTTAAATCATATATACTTACTTCTAATACTTGATTGTCTCTAGTTAATGACTCCACAACTTGAGTGAGATTTAGAATTTTCAAATCTTGTTGCCTAATCAACTCTTTGTACTCTGCAACTACAGTTGAATCTGAAGGCGACATGATATTCAACTGTTCTTTGCCCCGTTGTGAACTACTGCCATCCATAATAGACTTTAGTACAATTCCTTGAAAAAAGAAATTCGTTACAAACGCTCAAAACAAAATCAGAAAAAGTAATCAATAAAACAAACCTTCTAAAGTTTTGAGCAGTCTACAAAATTCGTGGTCCAACATCAATTCGGCAGGACTCTTTGCGGAGGGTTGCGGATGTTTCAGAGACCTCGAATACACCTCGTGTCGCGAAATTCCGCCTATGGCATCTTGAAATCTATCTAATCCTATTCTATTTTCAATTATATTACATAACTTTTCCTGAAAATCAAATATTTGCAAGTCTCACAATAAAAGTAATGAAACAAGTTTTCGAATAAATTCTTACATAAAAAAAAACGTTCACTTAAATCAAATAATCGTATTATTTACCCACGGCCAAATAAATATTTACTTCAATAGAAACAAATGTATTAATCTCAAATTCATTTACTTATTGATATGACTTAATAATTATTTGAATGAAATATTTATATATAATTTAATTATTTAAATAACTGCATAATTCAATTCGAATTAAACTCCAATAATAGTTTTTCGTTTCATTCAAATATATTATTTATTTGAAAAGAAAACAGCGAATTCTTTAAATGTTTATTGAATTAAATATTTTACCGTAAATAAATATATGTATTTGAGTTAAATGTCCCTTTTTCTCATGTATTTAATAAAAAGTTAATTACTTTTGTATAATGTGCTACACTGTCGTCATTAAAATGTACGCATAATCCTATCAGAAGAGCGCACATGCTTTGCAACAAAATTTCCGACACGTCTTCGTGATTTTCTTGCGAGGATAACAACGCTGTCAAATAGGATATGGAGGATTCGATGGAGAGAAGAGCTCGGACAGCGGCGGGACAATACGAAACCCATCGACAAAGTAATATCAAGAGTCCCAATTTTGATTGAGTTTTTGTGCCTTGTTGCAGAAGAAACAAACACTGTTGCATTAAAGTTACTGGTGGTTTTCCGATATTTGTTGCGAGCAAAACTCGCAATAATTGCTCCTTTTGATTAGGATTATCTATTAAAGCATGGGATAGAGCCACAACTGAGAACCAATTGGATAAAGAGTCTGAAGAAAATAATCCTCCGCATAATAATTGACCTACAAAGTAAAAAATATTAAGTACATCTAACTGACAATTATTAATTAAATATTTTGTAAGAAAATATGTGACATAAATTCCATTATTTAGCAATTATATTTTTGAATTAAGTTAGTACATTTCAATTGTATATTTTAGTCGGTAATGTCGATGTTCTACGAATATTTTAAAAATATTAAATATTATATATTCAAATATTAAACACATATTTGCAAACTTCGCATGGTTCTGAAATAAATCACAATTTTAAAACACATGGAAATAAAATTGAAATGAAACAATAACTATCATTAATTAATTGATAAGATATAGATAAATTCAATTTTATTTTTTCTTCTTCTAAACTATTATGAAAATATAACTTTAGTCTATCAGAAACTGATGAAATATTTTAAATAACTTCTATGTTATATAGATTAGCATACAGTTGCTATCATTTATGTAAAATTATATAACAATTCTTTTTCCAACATATTTGTATAATAAGAACACTGTTTAAAAAATTGTGTATATATTAAAAAAGTGTTTTTATAAAAATTGCTTCGATAAATTATAATTGAGCTTGAGAAAGAAATACAAAAGGCATAAATCAAATACTGAAACGTCACCAAATAACAAAATATATGCTTATTTAGAAAACATAGAAGTTATATTTATATTATTTCACCATTTCGAAAGTTAAATATTGATAATGATTTAAAGTATTTACTTCATTATAATTCTAAATATAAATACGATTTATATACCTGTCGTTAAAAAAGGCGCTTCATTGCCTTGTGGCAACAGCGTTTGACCCAGCTGTTTTTGTCCAGTTTCATTTTTGAACAAATAACATTGAAAACAATATAAAACGGCACATCTTAATAAAAATGGTTGCTTTTCGTTTACCATGGACATTAAAAGAACCACTATCGCTGGCCTGCAAACATAAATTTTATGTAATTTACATAATTTTTATTTTCTTCACATTAATGTATTTTTTATACCTTGGAGGACTGCTTGGCGCCATAACATTGGCAAGAAATTCTTGATTATTTTCGTTACCCCTGATTACTTCCGCAACGGCATTGATAGTTTCTGTTAATACGTCTGCTGGTACACCACTTGCCATTAATATGTCACATAAAGCTTGTAACAATCCACAACATTTCATTATCCTTTGACAAGCAGTCACGGCCTAAATACATAATTGTAATTAAAATTCGCATCAAAATAACTTTATATATATTTAATATTTATGCAATATAAAATATAATATTTATAAAATATAAAATGATTGTAATTGTTATTTGGCTTTTGATGAGGAATATGTTCTTACAACAGTTTTCCAGTCACATCCTATATATTTTATACTACAAATATCCAATTATTTATAAGATATGTTTCATATAAAAATAATATTACCTGTGCTGGACCACCCGGTGCTACCAAAGCTCTGACGAGTTGAACCATACAATGAACATTTGAAACTTTTTGAGGACTCCAACCTCCCAAAGTAGGATTGTCCTCCAATTCGGGTGGCAATTGAAACATTGGTGTTAATTTTTGAATATAACTACCTGTATAGAAAACATTTTAAAATTATTTTATTTCTATCTCTATTATTGATCATTATATTACATGGATTAAATTTAACTAACCTTCTTTAAAAAAATTCTGATTACTATTATTCCCTCGTAGAAGATTCAACATAAGTAAAAGACAATCCTCTACGATAATGCCACCCTCGACGCTACCTTCTTGCGTAATTATATCGAATATCCTATCAAAGGCATTTTCAAAAGCAACAATTTTTTGAATATTCGCATTGCCTTTAGTTAACTGAATAAGGAGTAACAAAGCCTATAAAATAAGAATGTCGTTGTAAAATTGCGTCGTCGATATGATGAATAAAAAATTCCAGAAATTCATAAACATTTTATAATAACACACATCGTTACGAATCACTTCTCTGCTATCTTCCAATAAATCCATGAGTTTTGAAACTCCCATCGGACTGACTAATATAATTTCTTGAATATCTTTTGGTTTGTTGCCCAATAAATGCGAAAGAAGTTTCAACGCTGGCCATCTCACTCTGAAATCGAACTCTTCTAAAAACCCTAAAACTAACCCAATGCTGTCTGGTTGTTTGATGAAAATTTCTGTAAACTGCTCACCAATTTTATTCTTCGGTCCGTGTTTGTCTACTAAAATACAAGCACAATATTGATATATGCAAGTCATTAAATATAATTATGTCAAATATTTTTATAATATATGAAACGACTCAGTTTTGAGAAGCACTTACAGTACTCTGTCGAGGTATCAGAAATTGATCGAATCAGCAACGATTTTGTAAATTATTCATGAAATAATAAATTGTTTGAGAAAAAATGATGTAAAACGTAAACTAATTTCATTTGTGATAGTTATCAATCCAAAAATACCTTCTTCGTCAAACGTTTCTGGATTCATAATATTGCACAATGTATCTAACGCCAACCCTACAATTTCGCAGTCTGATCTGTCCATTTCCAATATTTGTCGAAAAGCATCCATGCCCTGTGCTCCAACTTCCACTCTATATGTGCGAGAAAGAGCTTTAAGAGCACGACAAGCATCTCGTCTGTCATCCAAAAGTGTGGAAGATATAACTCGATCTAGTAAACGTTCCACCTATAAAATCGAATTAAGTACTTCATTGTTAAAAACTATATTATTTACTCATTTTTCGTTCAATAAAGATTATATAAAATAAATAAACAATTTTTAAAAGGTACAAATTTTCGAAAACAAAACTTGAATATGAATAAAGTATTAGTTTAAATTGCATTCTATGTTATAAAACGAATTTAATTACAATATTTAAAGCAAACAATGTATTTCTTAGTAACGAGGATAACTTTGACATGTGTTACTGTAAAATACAATGTGACATTAAGAAATAATGCAAGAAACCTCTTACCGTGTCAGCGCCGCTGGGTTGATTTCCTGGTGGAGGAGCGCCAAGGACAGATTTAAGACTGCTTTTGAAGTATTCCATTGCACCAAAATGTGTTTCAAAAATGTTCTGTGGAAAAGTGAGTTGTCAGCCTGTCAATCGGCAATAGAACACGGTGCACACTACACGTCACACGGCGCCGACATTTTTAAAAACATTGTTACAGTCTTCCTATAGATGGCGTTGATTGTTGTTGATTATAAATTGAGGTTTTGTTAGAATTTTCGATGTTGGAAAGGTAGTACATATATGTCGGTATTGAAAAGACATTACAAAATATGAATATTTATTGAATATTATACATTTTCAATATATAAAATTTGTATGGGCATATTATTGGACGGCTTTTAAATATGTAACAGTATTTTTAGCAAAAATGTACGTTTTTCTAATTTTATGAAGAAGAAGATGCATTTATACGTGCCGCCATCTATAGCAGCTTTATCCAACTCTCGTATTTTTATCATATGTCGTTAATAACGTTTATTGGCTCACTTTATACAGTACATCGTCACTATTCTTACCATAATAATCGATGTTCACGTAATGTTCAAGAAAATGTAACTGGCGCCACACAATCTCTGTAACTCGGCGCCGTGTAACCTATGCGGCATGTAAGTTATGCTCCGTGTAAGGTTATGCGCCTGTGAGGTATGTGCCGTGTATGGGACCCTATGCGAACAGGCAGAAGATCGAGTTGGATAGGGTTGATCTTTAGTATTTAGCACCTTTAGCGCTATGTTTATCTCTCTTGAACCTGTGATATGATGATTCTAAAAGAAGGCTGTAATGTAGCGCTTCTAAGGAACTTCTACTGTATCCTTGTAAGATAAACAACCATTATCCTAGGAGTATCCTACTGATAATGTTACACAAAAAATCATTTGATTGTAGCTAACAATATAGTAAATGTTACATATTTATATAAATAACATATATTTATATTATTAATGTATTATTATTTTTATATACTTATTACAACTGATTCTGTAAGGTTTTATGATTATGCTTGTACAGATGGCGCCACAAGACTCATTCGGTTTTATGCATTTCAAAAATAAAACTACGCCATCCTACTTTCTGCTTGAATTGATGTTAATTTGACGATCCTAGTAGCCAACAAAATAACTGAGAAAAGCATACAATTCTCGTTGGAGTATAAGTAATAAATCACTCCGTAGATGCTGATTTTGCCTTTTATGTCTGTATCGTGTGCGGTGTGTGAAGAACAAGACTACTTCGAAATCAGAAAATCTAGTGACGATGTATAATTTTATAGTTTCTGTATTATTAATCAGATTTGATACTTAACCAATATGTTACAATTTGATAAAATATACATTATAAATATATTGTACAAGAACCTGAAATTACATATGATAAAAACTATTCTTAATTCATTTATAAATTTATTAATATTTAGACAAGTTTCGTCACTCCAATAAAAAAATTCTTATATATTGAAGTCAATTTTTTTTCATGTTCGTACAAATAAAAAATTGAACAGTGATAAAAAAGAGATTTTCAATCGAATAAATTATTTCATCAGAAAATAACCGGTGGATGATGAAACTTTTACAAGAAAATGTATGCATCGATGCATTTGCTACTTTAACAACTTAAAATATAAATTTTCAATGGCGAAAGTGTTTTTATACTTATCTTGTTAACAATTCTAAATATTGTAATGAAATTGAGTAGCTCCATAAGATATGACTGACAACGCAGAACGGTTGTGTTTATGACAATAAAAATTTATAAAATATTAACCATCGACTTCGCTATTTCGTAACATTGTCAATGAAAACTAGATTCCGTGTTCGGTGCGTTTCGCCTCGCCTCGGCTCTCTTCGCTCGTATGATGCGCGGATGAGTTGCATGTGTACAGGAGCTGACACACATATACACAGCTCAACGCGCCTAAGAGGCCACGTTCAGTTGGTCACGTACAGACACGTCTGGTCATGTTTAGTCCTGTTATTTTTCATCGAAACCGAGGAAATTGCTTGACACGTCAAATTAATCAATTGAATCGAAGAAAAGTCGATGCACGATGACTAACGCGAATCAAACCCGTTAATGAGCAATTGGGAATCTCATTATTCTTGATTCAAGTGATGCTTTGTTCACCGACTTCTAATTATAATATTTATAAACTTAACGAAATACATATGTAATAAACTTTGTAACATAATGTAATTATTAATACATCGTAATATTTCTTAAATTAACATTTGTTATTAATATAAAAAAAAATATAAACAGTAGTCTATATTTTAAAAACTTTTAAACAAAATGTCTGCAATTAAGGAAATCATATAAGAGAACACATTGTAATAGCAAAAAATATCCGGATATTCATAAAATATCTATGTTATTAGATATTCAAAATTCAACAAATATTTGCACTTTAAAGAGGAGGGGGTGATGGTTGTCGCGAAATATATGAATTAACGTTACCAAATGAATAATTGATTTTTGCAATAATAATTTTGTTCAATAATCCCTGTATATATGTGTGTGTGTATTTCTGTATATGCTGTTTATATGAGAACATATATGATACAAGTTTTGGACATAATGCAACATCAATCGATCGGTACGTGCCGTGAGCCGCAAGTGGCAACAAAGAACTTTGCGCCCGGCAACTGCACACTCGCACTACGGATAGAGGGGAAAGAGCGACCAAGAGCGACCGGCGTTTACCGGTGCGAGGAGCCACAGCGCGCGAGGTCAACTTTTTGAGCTCCATTTTACATTCTGTCAGCGATTTCATTTGACAATTGACAATATCGCAAGTGCCACGGTACTTGGACCAAATCTCTCCGCGCTAATTTTCCGTATTTCGAGAACGTTCGCCGCTTCCCGGCGTTTGCGCATGTGCATTACGAAATCGCCCGATGAGGTCCCGTTCGATGTGTGGAGCGCGCGCGAGGTCGCGTATATACCACGGAATCGCACAAATTACAGGCTTCGGAATAATAGTGGGTTAAATAAGTAAAACGCGCGCACTCGCATTATGGCACTTTGCGTGGAAAAGGAAAAAAATGCATTGTGAATAGCGACAGACGGACAATGAAATTTCCAACATTATTATTCAAACGTAAAAAAGATATTTTTAAAAGTATTTATATAATTATTTTTATATAAAATATGTTGAATGAAAACAGTGTTCGAAAGGCTACTGTTCGGAAGCTGCTAACAAGCCAATGGCCATGACGTGTCAAAAATCAATAATTCGGTGTTAATTCGTAAAATTTGACACGATGAATAATGATCTTGAGATGACTGACCCGATAGTCATTAAGACATGAAATGCTCTCAAAATATGCGCTATGACGTCGTGAATTATAATTTGATTCTTAATGATAATACAGCTGGTTATTTATTTATACAATACGACGATAATATTAAGACACTTATTCGCATAGAACGTGTTTTCCATTTTTTTCACATAAAAACACTCTTAATCATAAATCAGATATGAGATATAATTAAACCAAAATGATGTCAGATCGCTGTTTTAATGTCACCACTTAGTGCAACAAATGGTTTGATCTATTAAAAATTGGGAACATAATTTTATTTTTATCTTAGAGTTAATTACATAAATACAAAAATAGGTATTTTGATAAAATTATTATTTTGTATAAACAAAATCATTTCAATTGATATTGGTCGATTAAATAATCATTCGACTGAAATCAACGATTAACATTTGTGATAAATATTATATTCAAATTACAATGACGATAAGGATTAATATTATCAATTAAACAATATAATATTTTTAGTAAACATGAAAAGTCTGTATTGAACGTATTTTTGTACCCAACATTATTTGAATATACATTTTGAAGAGAAGTCGTTCCTGTTTAGACAGGTATTATATCTGTCGATTATCAAGAATATTACTTTTTTTTCTTACTAATAAACGTTGCCTTATAGATAATACTGCTTAAAATTGTGTACGTTACATACATAAAATGATTACATGTTTTGTAATAAAAACATGTTTTTTCTTACATATTTAATTGTGTAATTTAAATTTTTCTAAATTTAAATTAAACAATTATTCATTAAACTGCCTATTCACTATTTGATATATTACATTTGCATTTAACTAATTTCTGTATAAATTGTTATTTACATAAGACGCTATCGGAGACAAATAATTTATTAATAGCATATGATAAAGCAATATAATGTTTCCGATGAAAATAGTTAAATTTTTTCTAATTAAGTCAAATGCACAAGATAAGAAAAACTTATGCTTATATAATGTTATAAATTACATTGCATATTTCATGCAATGAAACAGAAACTTGAAAAGCTGACATTATATATAAATCATGAAAAGCTTTAGAATTTATTGAAAATTATTATATAATAAATTCATCGCAAACTACGCGTAGTGTGAAATGAATCTTAAAGTTTGCTGCACAATTACATTCCTGCGTTATATAGTACACTTCATTGTACAATGTGCATTACATAATCAAGTTAACAGCATGATCTGCAGCAGTTTGGACAAAATTTCGTATTTAAAATCAAGTTAAATACGAAAATTTTCTTAATTTAACTTATCAAATTATATAAATTCCTATTTTCTATGCCAACTCGACATTATAAACGCGTGTACGTTTGAATAAAATAAGTTCATGAATCTTATTGAGATCGATTATATAATATGCAACACCTTTGCCGTTATCACGTATTGAATTGAAAATTCCATAAAATTTCATAACGTTACGTTAGAATTTTATAAATAACCATCGTCGAGATAATTCCATTATTGCTGTCGTCGGTAATTAAACTATAATGTTATAAATACATGCAAATGATAAAGTTTAATTAAAAAGCCAATATTCTATCTTAAATATATACGATTAAAATGTGTCATACTTGGAAAAATATTTCTTCGAGTTTTCACATTTCGAAGTGCTGTTACAACTGTGTTGTGGGGTCAAAATGTAGAATAATATAAATAAAATGATAGAGTATATTATTGACAGACATTAAAGGTTAACTGATTAACTGAATATAAGCACAAGAACAAACTAACATAGCGACAGAAATTAATTTTAACTAATTTTAATGAATCGTGATAAATCAAATGCATATTCAAAAGAATGCGATTTATCGATCACATTTTTGAAAGTTGTTTTTTCGTTGTTTTATTAATGTTCGTGTAATCTTTGCATTCAATATCATCTTTATCATAAATTTTAAAGAAATTTATACTTGTTTTTATATTGTTACAAAAAACATATTTAATATTAGAATTTATACCTAACTAAATTGACTTGTTATTTGTTTATTATGTTGCAATTGCAGATAATTTTAAGAATAATATGTTATACATTTGATTTTGTTAATTAAAATATATGTTCTAAATTTTGGCCATACAAATTAAATAAGTCATGGTCATTATAGTTATACCGTTGGA
>JABFOW010000119.1:0-15303 GCA_022817725.1 Archaeoteleia sp. ZL-2020 | reverse complement strand
TTTGAAATTTTTGGTCACTTTTTAGAATTTTTATTTTACTTAGTGAAAAAGGAAGAATTGAAGAGTCATAATCTGCAATATAAATAAATTTCATTTTTCTGTCGATTTTCGTCATTTTAGGGTTTTAAATATTATATTAAAAAATATCCAGAAGAAATAAGAAATAACTACGCCATTCTACGGATATGTTCCAATTTACGCAGAACCCGTAAATTCGGTGTTATTTTCAAGTAGTTTGCGTTAATAGACATTTTTTCAAAGTTTATTAATGCATATGGTATCTCTGTATGTAGATATGCTTTTACGTGTTTCTGTTACAAAGTGGGAAAGGTATGAAAATAAAAAACTATTTATTACTAAATAAATATTTCAACCATAATTTGTTTCAAATTATTTGACATAAACGAAACGATTCATTTTCATAAATATGCTTAGATATTGATCTCATGATAATTTATTTAAACGAAAATCAGTTGGTTATAAACGTAAGAATATACGCCATCGGTAAATCAGTACCTATGTTACACTTTGTTTTTATTTATCTCCAGCGTAACCATCGATAGATTGTCGTTGAATCAATTGGACCTGAAACCTAAATCATGCAATCAATATTATTAATAAAATTAAATAAACCATATATTAAATAACCGTGTCATTTTTTTTGAATTCATGTTAATTTTTATTACAATGTAACAAGAAAATTTTAGCTTCGATGTAAATCTATAAAAAATCGCAGTCGTAAAGAAACAAACAAGGAGTTGTAAAAAATGCATCATAAAATAAAAAAAATGTATAACAGTGAAATGTCACAGTCACTTTTCGTCATTTGATATTCTCAGTCCTTATGCAAAAGGTCGCTAAGAAAATTTAAAATGTTAATACCAGATAAATCAATAATTATTTTAATCCTAATAATGAGTGTTTCTACGGATGACTTTACTCAAAATTTCGTAAACAAACTCCAATTAATAAAAGACATCCATCATCATTATCGAACGTCGAGTGTATTTGTCGCATCATCTAGAGATGAGTATGGTAAGATTTCAAAATATTTATTAAAGTAAAATAATGATAAATTAACATTTGAGCCGGGTGAAAAAATTTCTCTGTAAAAAAGTCTGTAAAAATTGAGAGTTTTGAAGAGAAAACTCTCAAGTTTTATCACAGAGATATTTCCCCTGGGGAAAGCCTACACATTAAAGCCTACACAAACGTGTCGGTTTTGATAGGGTAATACTCTGATTCAATAATATTTTGTCTATTCAGACTTCCGCAGTTTTAGCTGTTTACGTTGTCCACTACATAATAGTGGACAACTCTTTACTAAGTAATGAGTAAAGAGTCTTAAGTAATAGAAAAATATTTAAATTGTACAGTTTGAGTCATAGATGCCTGGACTCTCGGTCGCAGTACTCTAGGCATTAATGAAGAAGACATGTATACAAACTGTTCACGATTCAGGCATTATAATCATACATTTCAACAGATTTCCAGATACTGACAGCTATTCACTTTATCGTACTAAACCTGTCAAAGGAATTCATAAAATCTAATTACTTAAATTTTGAGGAGTTAGAGGAACGCAAAATGGAGCAGTACAAAGGAAGCATGATGCGTCCTTTAATTGTAATATTTTTCACGACTCAAAAGTCATTAGACCAATTTGAAATGAAAATCAACATGAACGAAATAGGATTTCAACCCATTTGGCTATTCATCTTCGTAGAAATGCCTGGCCAATCGTTACAGCAGTTCTGTACCATACCAACTGATAATCGATTTCATTTGAATTTCGATACTGAAGTATTCGTTGTTTGTTACAATGATACGACACTTCGAGAGTGGTATTCCTTGGATTCCAACACCATCCGAGTCGACGATCTTGGCTCATGGAATGCAAAAACAGAATCAACGATTTTATCAAACATGACTTTATATGACAGACGACCTAGTCTCCACGGAAAGCCATTTAGGATACTTCTGTTAAGGGTTGTAACACTAGCAATTTAATAGACCATAAACCTTGAATGTTAGACTTTAGGCAACTAAAAAACATGTGATACAATGTGTGTGGTTTTCAAATTATTGAATATCACTATTTTTGTTCATATTATAGTATCAGATAAAGATAAAGGTAGTTTCAAAGCATTTGGACAAGGTTCTGTGGTCATCACACAGTCTTCAAACTGAGGAGCTTCTAAAATGCCGAATTTTCAAAATGTCAAATGCTGAAAATGCCGAATTTCAAAATGCCGAACCTATCAAAATGCCAAAATTTTAAAACGACGAATTTTTCGAATGTCAAATTCGAAATTCAATTGTTATTTATTTATTATCATTTAAAAAATTCGGCATTTTTAGCATTCGTCATTTTAAGTATTTTTTGCATTTTAATCTTTCAGTATTTTAACCATTCGTCAATTTGAATATTCTGCATTTTACAAATTCATCATTTTGATAGTTTCGACATTTTAAGCATTTGGCATTTAAATCATACAGCATTTTAACCATTCGTCAATTTAAATATTCGTCATTTTAACAATTAGGCATTTTGATAGATTTGTCATTTTGAAATTCAGCATTTTGAGCATTTGGCATTTTGAAGTTTCGGCATTTTATAAGCTCCCCCTTCAAACTTGGTGTTACCACACAATTAATTAACCATTAAATGCTTTTTTATATGATCGAACAATTATAATGATCCATAACATGTCTAAAACCAAAATTTAATGCCTGAATATTCTGTGGAGAATTTTTATACATAAAAGTCCTGCACCCTGCCAAAAATGTGTATAGAAGTTGCATCCTATAGAAAATTTACACAGGTATTTGTGCGAGAATACTTATATGAGAAAGTCCCTATTTCAGTTTATGTTTAAAATATATAGATGGGTCTCCTATATGGGACTCCCCTATTGGAGGGCGTATGGGAATTCGGCGTGGGTCTTCCATATAGAAAATTTGTACTTAAAAAAAAAGTTAATTTTCACTTCATTCTGTTTTATCACAAAATAATCGTTACATGCTACGTATTTATAGGACCTCCCAAACGGAAGTCTCATTTAGATTCTTAATAATGATAGATGAGATAACTAAATCTGGCGGCACCTATACGAAATTGACAATGCCAACTGTAGGAATTTTTGGCAGGGTAATTTGCTGTGAAACTGAAGATGATATTTTGCAGGAAAGAAAAATTGATCACAGGAATACGTTACATTGTTGATGCATTGTCATAATCACAGTAATACGTAATGTGATTATAGGTATATCCTACGTTTCTAACAATAAATGATGGAAAGGCTTCTGGAATATTCGCTAAGGAATTTAACATACTACAAAGAGCCAGCAATTTCAGTATCGAATCTGTAATTTATAAACCAGTAACGGGATTTCAGGATGGGGTTACTAAAGGCTGGGGTGGAGGTATAGGAGAAGTGATTAAGAGTGATATTAACACTCTTGGTGTGTCACTTTTCACGATAAGCCGTAATCGAGCAGATTATATAGATTTTACAGCTCCACTAGGTCAATCAACCGTCTGCATTTACATTAAAAAACCGAATAGGTTTGTGATAGCTTGGTCTGCCTATTTTGAGGTAAATATCTATAAAGACTATAAACATATTTTTTAATACGTATCCTAGTGGAAATTATTTTTATGATAATTATCCTCATTTTTGTGGGGCAAAAATCTGGCACATTACTCATACATTATTTCTGGTAAAAGTATGGCAAAAGTTTGGCAATATTATGTCAGTAATTTTTATTCTATTTACTCGGGAATTTGACCGACCATTTCAGGGATACTCCCTTGTTTACAAAATTCGAGAGACAAAATCTAAACACCTTCTATATATTGTTTATATATTATTTTGTATCATTCATTAATTTCGAATAAGAATGCTGCGGTTCAGATGGAGTAATATAAATTGGTGTACAAAAAAACAATAGAAGACATTATTAATAAAGAAATTTTATTTTATTTTTCATTACAACAGTTTCATTTTTGCAATTTCATTATCACTTATTTCAGTTCAATAATCAATATACAAGTATTTTTTTTGTTATAATATTTTATTTTGCTTACAAAAATTATTTCTTATTGTATATGTGTATGGTATTTGTCAATTTCCATCGAAAACCCATTGAAAGCTAGAAACCCAGAAAAATTACCAGATATTGTATGAGAAAAATTTCCACAAGGGTAACCAATGCAAGATGATAATACAAACTTTTATTTAGTTTTTCCACTATACTATTTGGATAATAGTATTCACGATGTTAATTTTAACAGCAATCCTGATAACTTTCATGAAGTGTAGAACTGTAGTTAAAATCGATATTTGGTGTTTTCTGTATACACTTTCAGAGATATGGAGTGTTTTTTGTCTGCAAGGCTTACAAGGTGACGTATACAGATTTATATGATCCATTTATAATGAAATAGAATGAGGATAATGATTTAAGGCTAAGGAATATTTGACAATAACTGTGAAACAATACGTAATCCTTGTTTCTTCTTCCTTAATTCTTGATCCGTATTCATTATTCCTTATTTCTTATTCTGGCTCGCCGTGAAAAGGCCAATAAAGTAGCGTTTCAATTTTTGAATCGTTGTAAGACATAGACCTTAATTATTACAGATGAAGGCAATGTAGTAGCATCTATCAGTTTGGCATATCTGTCGATATTTGTAACGTCCTTTATGTTCTATGTGATATACTCTGCTCTACTAATTAGTCATCTCACGATATTTCAACCGGATTTACCCTTTTTCGATATCTTTGGTTTCATAAAGGTTAGATCGTACAAATTGATCCTAGTGAAAGACAGTGCAATGCATTTTGCTTTAGAGGTAATAACTCGCACAATTGATTAATGTTGTTAATATGCCAAAAATAATAGGTAAATCTCATTTAAAACCAAAAACTAAAACAATACTATTCGTTTAAGAAAACAACGGATCCGTTGTTGGCAAAAGTATGGGAACTTGCCAAAGATCCATCAGTATTTCCTGTTACCCCTCTCCAGGGATTTCAACAGGTGAGATAATTTATTAATTCTTATAGATTGTTGTTATGCAAATTGTTACATTAAATTGGTTCGTATGGTATGTATACAATGACTTTCTAAAATGCAAAAAGTTACAACTAAAATTATTTTAATATTTTGTTGTTGTCAAAATTGAAATTTTATGATTTTCACGTGATCTTTAATTACCAAACATACCATGTCTATCTTAAACTGTCTGTTTATACAGAAGGTTTAAGCAACTAATATAGGGTGAGTTAGAACACTCTTAGAAAGAATGTATTGCCCGAAAGTAAATCGTTTTGAGTCAATGCAAAAACCATCTCATATATTTGCCAAAATGATTCTGCTTTGAGTGAAAACGGAGATCTTTTTCCAGTCTATCGTTTTGTGGCAAAACGCATGCTTACATTGTACCAAACAGAAAATCTAACTTAACCAAAAAAACCCAAATGTATACATTACATTAGAATAAAAATAGTAATTCCATTAAATTAAAAAGTAATTTTTACATAAAATATCTTAATCGTAATCTTATAATATTATATTCAAAAAATATTTATTTTAATAAATTAATGTACGTGAAAATTATTTGTCATCGTTGAGAACATTTGATTAATGACCGATTAATATGAATATCTTAATTTTTTTATTCATCAGCAATATTTATAATAATGTTAATATGTTTTTGCTAAGACCGGTATATTTATAATAATAATTTTTGATATAATATTTTAATTTTCCTTAATTTAATTAACAAATTGTGGGATTACTGAG
Organism: Archaeoteleia sp. ZL-2020; assembly: GCA_022817725.1. Taxonomy (NCBI): domain Eukaryota; kingdom Metazoa; phylum Arthropoda; class Insecta; order Hymenoptera; family Scelionidae; genus Archaeoteleia; species Archaeoteleia sp. ZL-2020. The sequence continues at coordinate 9,492 of JABFOW010000119.1, read as the reverse complement.
AAATCAGTTGAATATGTAAATAATAGTTAAATAAAACGAAAAACATTATGTCATGTGTATCATAATTTATTAATAATTACAGTAATTGTAACATATATTTGCATAAGCTTTTTATTAATTATAATACATAATATAGATTGATCCATCACCAGAAAATACATATTTACTCATCGGACCGTATTGAGAAAAATTGGATGTTGATAATAGTTTCCATTTACTGGTTTCCTCAATGCGATAGCTGTGAACATGCGTATTAAATCCAATGGTTTCCCATTCTTTTACTATCACATAGTATTCTTCATTAAAATATAAGATATGAACGATTTCAACGAATAATGGTAGCAAACCATTATCGGTACCATGATCTATAAATAATCCTGATTTGTACTCGTGATTGTTAACTTGTAACCAATTTAACTTTGTAACAGTACTCAACGGAGAAATCCATGAGCATTTCGCAAAACAATCATAATATGAAAGATCTTTTGTCAAAATGATTTTCTTTGGACCGTGATGTATATCTTTATGTGATTCGTTGTTCAAAAATTGACAAGCTAACATAAGTTGATGTTTACTTGCTAAAGAAAAAGGAACGTTTCTATGATTTTTGCAATTTTTAGCATAAGAAAGTAAAGTACGATGTTTCGCCTCAAAACGCATACACCATATATTAACAAGTGGCCCTGTAGTTGTTATCAAGTCAGCATAGTGCAATAAGTAATGATGTTTCGGTTTTAACGTTTCAGAGGGGAACAGTTCTTGTCTCATCTTCAAATAGAACGTAATCAAATTTTGTACAACAATTCGAATTTCAATTTCCACACTTTTACTTGTTAAAATATCGATTAATTTCCGCAATAGTAAAAACCATTTCCATGTCGCATCTCCTTCCAATACAATATCTCCGAGTATCAAAGGTAGATATTTTATGAGAGTCAACATCTCTGAAGCGTAAATAGTGATGCAACCGTTCTTTAATTGTATCTCATTAATTCCTGGTGGTTTGTCTTTTTCATTTGTTCCATAGTTAAAACTAATTATTCGAGAATTCAGAGCATTAAGTGATATCTTAGTGGTCTTTAATAAGCATTTAAAAAACAGCGCCATGTCATAGCGACAAACTCCCAGCAATATGTCATGCATTATATCACAGGACTTATTTTCAACAACATGAAAACTTTTCAGTTCGTTAAATATACACCTCGACTTAATTCCCGTTTTGGAAGGATCGTTCAATTCAACGTCAATTTTGTAATTTAATTGATTGCGTAATAGATCGGGATCATACTCTACTGCATGTCGTACACTTTCTATATTAGCTTTACAGAATCTACATGGGAATTTTGCTATAAAGCTTTCTACAAATCCCATGATGCTATGAAGACCCAAGTTATCACCTAATAGAAGACCTAAAGCGAAGTGTACAGTATACGTGTTCCCATTTACGGTTATGCATACACCATTATTTTCAAGTTGTTTTAACTCATTTATTAATGGTTCAAATACTGCTTTGGTGCCAAAATCAGTCCTGCTGGAAGAATTAAACAGAATTGCAACGAAAACGTTTCTTAGTTGTGTTACGTATTCCACAGGATAAGCTGGTATTGTGTAGTATACAGCACCAATTTTATTTTTTGAACTGTGCGAGCCTAATGTGTTATCTACAGAAAAATCATCAAAGTAAACAAATAATGGCACGACTATTTTATTATCAAAGTGCAGTTTAATATTTGTCCACAAGGAGCCTTGACAAAAGTTACTTAAAATTCTATTCGAACTGTCATCCCACTTTTTCATACAATCTTGTAATACTTGAAAATTGTTTGAAGTTTCCAAATATTTCTTTAATACTGCTTTTACTGGAATATATTGGCCAACTACTTGAGAATTATCATATTCTTTTTCCCCTGTTTTTGTTCTTGTTATTGTCAAATGATCTCCTATAAACATTGACTCTGGTGGAATGTAACAATCTGAGCTCTTGTAATACTTAGTTCGCATATGGTGTGTATTTACATTATCAAAACAATTCATTAAAATATCGAACATGTCTTCGATTTCTTTCTGCGTAGCATCATCACATTTTAACAGTGGAACAGTACAATTTTTCAGTGTTTCGATTATACCATTTCCCAAGAAAAGTTGGAATTGTTCAATTATAAGTTGAACTGTTGAGTTTGGAATAGACTGAATGGAGTTAAACTTATTAACTACAGCAATTGTGGCAAGTGATACAACCTGCTTAAATGTTGCAGATGATGGTATGTTATTTGTGTCTATGCAGCAATTACAGGTATGTACACATTCTGCAAATTGTCTATTTGTACACTCATTGTACACAATAAAATTGTTCTTACTATCATAGCTACTGTCTTCCGAGTTAGTAAATGTTTCATTATTACTCTCATGATCCGTGAGCAAATGTTTTTTAAATGCTGCTTTCGTAGAGTATGTTCTAAAACAATTGTTTTGAGCACATTTATAAATACTACTATTGGTATAGGCATGGTAAAATGTATAATGTTGGAACAGTTGCTTAATTTTTATATAAGCATTATTACAATTTGAACATCGAAACATCTTTAAAATCTTTTATTAAATAAGTAACAAATATAAATTACAAAATAAAATATCTTCAAAACAATAGTTTTAAACACAAAGAACAGTATTATTTTTGCATGGCCTTCAATGCTGTAGTTATATTGATAAGCGCGGGAATTTTTTTATCTCCTTTAACGTTAATCTCGTACAATTGCTGTTGAAGCAGCAACCAAATGTGTTCACAATCAGCTTGATATTGAAGATTCAATGTAAAGAACAATTTAAAGGTGATGTCTATGGCATGACTCGGGGAATTGACTTTCCATAAACAATGATTCACGGACACATATGAGGCTTCCACATTGCAAATATCGGCAGCCACTATTAAAATACACGGTTGTGCTCTCAACTTTTGTGTCTGGTATCGTTCCGTCCTTCTTTCAACGTCAGAAATTACAGCATTTTGACTCTAAAAAATTATAACAGTACTATTTTAATTTAAAAATTATTAAACTATTATTTAAATGCGAAAACTCATAGACATTGATTAATGATATTTCAATGACAACATCGTAAGTTTCGATGCTGTTTTATAATTGTATTACATAGTATTAAGACACAAACCTTGCACCAAATGACGAAAGCTTCAACCGTCTCTGCAATGGTAGGTTTAAATGTACGTTTTGCTGTCTTCACTCGACTAGTGAGAGGCAAAAGGTAAGGTAAAAGTAGCACTCTTAAACCGTCAATTTCAGTATGTCCATTTTCTACTATTTTGTTATACAATTGGCATAAAGAAACACCTGCTTGATTTCGTACAGTATTCTTTCTTAAATTGTATACAGAAGTAAATAATTTATCCCAGTTCTTTTCAAGGGCCAATTCTTTATCAGGATAAATTTCATGAAAATCGACATCCACCTGCAATATAAAATTTGAAGTATACAAATGTTATTTATATTATTTACAATTTATTTGTTTCTGTTTATGAAAAACTGTAATTGAATTATATATATTAACTTAGTTTGTGTAAAATTTTTCTTATGGCAGTTTAACATTTCTATTATTATAATTGTTTATAATTGTACAGTGTATTTTCTTTAATTATTTGTATAATTTGTTCGATACTTTAATAGTTCGAGATATGGCTCGAATAATATCGTCACCGACAGTTGATGAATATCAAAAAACGAGAAAAACATCATATTACTTATACTATTTTTCCTTAACATCTCCGAAGTTGTCAAATGTTGATTACAACGTTATTTGAACCACGTCGTCAATTGTCATACAAATTGTAAACAAACCAATTCTGAAATACGAATTTAGTAGCACTATAAAATATTGTACACATTTACTAATATGTAGTAATATTTACCAATTGTGGCGCAAGAGATGACGTCAGTATTGGCCACTCTAAAAAAACTTCGCAAGATAAAGTTTCTACTCGCTGCGCTCTATAAGCATGCGTGGCTAACCAATATTTTTTGACTTGTTCCCATGGTGCTCGATTTTTTTCTAACCATTTAAGATGTGTTAAAATCTCTTTATCGGGAGCTGAAAGTAAAAATATTATATTTATAATGTAAAAAACACAAACAATGTAAAATTTAAAAGAAAAAATTAATTTAATAAGTAAAACATCTATGAATGATAATTATACTTTGTGACGATTCTGTGGATTGTTCTTCAGGTTTTGATGTTTTGTGAACTTTTTGTATCACACCAATTGTTCTTAGTTTAAAGAGAACATTTCGCCATTTGTCACTTAGTTTTCCTTTTGAATTTTTACTATTATTACCATCTGTCGATGAAGGTATATAATAGCTGTCCTATATTTAAAATCACATATGAATCAATTTAACTTTAAACCTGTTAATAGTTTAATGTAATTATAAATATAATATTTTGGCTTTCTCAACATTTTTAATTTTAAAATCTATATTATTACATGTATATATATACGATCTTTTAAAAATATATTAATAATAAAATTTCTGAAATTTATTTTCCATACCACTTTTAAATAAGAATATTTTTATTATACAAAAATTTAATATACAATTGTGTATTGAATGTCAATTTACTTGATTTGCAAATTATTTACGTGCATTATACAAATTATATTTACCGGATTCTCTTCAGGAAAGATTTCAATAATTCGTTTGCTCAAAGAACGTAAAAACGGCTGTACATTTCTGTAAAAAAATATTCGATGAAATACATTTATTATATTATAATTAAAAAGTACAAATAACAACAAATATTGTCATTTTCTAATATTATTCAATTTGAATGTACCTTTTTATATAAAAATGTATTTACCTAATATTTTCAATATCACAACGGTTAATTATTAATGACACCATCAAATTTCTTTCTTTTTCCTGCAGAATTTTTTTATTATTATATGCTATTAAAATCCCTTTACCTTCGAGAGAATCTTGCAATACAATTTCAACGCACTATAAAAAACATAAAAAACAATAAACGGTTAAATTTTGCAAATTTATAGTTTCATAGTGTAAATCATAATCAGAGATATGCTCACTTCTTTGCATAAATTTTCTTCATTTAGTCGAAATGTAAGCGTATACCGTTTTGGAGGAATGAGTATTGTCTGTGGCGAATGTGGTAATTCCTTACACACTTTTTTTTGTGGATTTGTAAAATCTGTATGGTTGTTGTCTTCGACAAGTCTTTTGCTTCCTGTGTTACTAATGTCTTGCCAATTGCTTCCAATTTCAGGAACATCGAAATCTTGTATCCATACTGTATGAGTAACACTATCATTTATTGGTTTGAAGTCATGATCTCCTCCATAAATTGCAGAAAATGTTTCCTTACACTTGAAGGTTTCAGCAACTGTTTCGTTTGAAGACTTTTTAAAAGAAAACAAATGTTATTGAACATTTTATAAATAATGTGTTATTCTCAATTTATTGTAAAATAATGCATATTGAAATACTAAAAAGTAACTCGTCTAATTCAACGTTAATATATTTTCAATTTAATATCATTTTATTAAATCATTAAACATTTATTAGTTTACCACGTTGATTGGGTTTGCAATGTTCTTTACATTTGTGTACCTATACTTCTCAATGTTTTTAAACAATTTAATTTGATTACCAACTGAAATGTCTATATTGAACACATCTAAGTCATGTGGCGTCATGCAGAGTAGAGTGTCAACGTGGATATCATTTTCTGGAAATTAATTATTTCCATAAAGCATCAAAAAAGCATGCACGATATGCATTTAAAAAATATTATTCTAGGTTATGAATATCTACTTACGAAGTAAAGTTTCGATGACGCTATCATCCAAACCCCAATTTGACACAAAGGGTCTGAGGTCGTTCATTTTATAGTTCACTGTATGTATTATTCCAATTATGTGGCAACACGGAGTTAGACGAACATAAAAATATGAACACTAACTGACACTAACGCTGTTCGCGCACGATTCTTCTTATCGACGTTCGCGCATGCGCCGCATGCGACATGGGTCGCGAACGAGTCGACGCACGGAAAATAAATGAAGACGGTGATCGTTTTGATACAAAACGGTCAGTTTTCTCTCAAACGATGGTACTTTGGAGCAAAACAAAAACACGATTCATTCAGAAGAAAATTATTTTGACTTAGAAATGTATTCTTTCTGAGTTAAAGTGATTAATTTCAAGTCAAAATAAAGTTATTTGTTTGAAAAGGTTCTTCCTAAAGAGGATAGGTATTTTGATGTAAGCAGAACATTTTTAAGAGTGCACGAAGGGCTCCAAGCAGTGGTGAATTCAAGCGTTTTATAAAGAGCATCCGTGCATATATTCAGAAATATAACAATATGAACTATTTAATGAATAAAATATTTGTTTTCAGTATTGGGGTGAACCATCCAGTTATCAAAGTTATTAATACATTTTTAAAAGAATTTATTCGTAAGAAATATTAACTTTCTGACGAGTTTTATTAGTTTTATAAAAAAAAGCTTTCAAAATAAAATATTGTTAAATTCTATAATAAATATTCGATTAAATAGGGAATAATGTTAATTTATAATGATGTAATAAATGTAAATAGATTGTCCCAATTATTAGGTAAATTTTAATTAATATCTAAAAATCTCTTCTTTTTGTACCATTAAACCGTCGAAATATTTTTGTCATTACAAAATGAATCTATAAAGTGAAGTAGGAGGGAACGCAATGGTTTATCTTCGCCCAGGGCACAACAATATCTAGCTACGGCACTGATTTGAAGTAATATTAAATATGTTAAAGAAATTACTCGCTCCGAAAACATAGAACTTAATAAGGACGATTTATTGGAATGTCTATGTTTTCTTGTTCTTTGTTTAAAGAATTCATTTTTGAGATTTCTGGGCAAAAAAGCACAGAATATTTTATTACACTTAAATTTTGCATATTCATCAATCTCAAAAATAAGCGATTGAATTTTGAATTTTTTTATTGCTTTCGATACCTTTTTATAACTTTTTTTTACTGGGTCCCCTTTACCGGGCACAGTTCTTAAATGATAATAAGTGTGATTAATTCTGATAAAAACGAGCTTAAAAGATTTCTGCGATATTTCAGATATCATTTCGCGCCATTAGAAAATATCATACATATTCGTAGAAGATAAGTGATATATCCAGGATATTCGATGGATATTGCGTGGTCATCGTTCCTATATAAAAGTCGACGATATCCCCGACAGAACCGTGACGTTCCTGCAACGTCCCAAATTTTGAATTGCAACGTTGCGGATACGTTGCAGCAACGTTGCAATTCCAAATTTCCTGCAACGTATCCGCAACGTTGCAATTCAAAATTTGGGACGTTGCTGCATGTTACGGTTCTGAGAAGTGAAAAAAATTTATATATATTTTTATTTTCCACTAACCGATTCTCATCTTATAAAGCAAGGCACTTAACCACTTGGCTAAAGCAGTCTTATTATATGGCTAAATGAGATATTTGACTCCACTACCTGCATCGACGCTTACATTTAACATTGCAACGTTGCAGCAACGTTGTATAGGCGGACATTCGCACGTTGCAGCAACGTTGCTGCAACGTCACGGTTCTGTCGGGAATTATCAGGATATTTTACTTAAAATATGAAATGTTTATATACGATATTGATAATCATAATATCGCGAAATGATATTCCATAGATATCGCGGTGATATCTTTATCTCAAATGCGATATCTTCCCTATGTCTGGTGCTATTAGGGTAGTGTGAATGTCCTCTGTTAAATGTCTGTCTATGTAAGACATAATTCTTTTTGCATTATTATGTCTACGAAAGTATTCAAATAACATTTAAAAGTTTGTTTTTATGTTTTTATATGGTATTTCTTTAAGAAAGTTTAAAGCTTAAATTTACAAATGCCAGCTTTTAGTTTATATATATTTTCTACGATATAGTTTATCGTTATAAAAGGCTTATTCTATTTAAATTTGTAAACTATTCAGTATCTCAGATTTATACTTATACGTATTTACATAATACAAATCGTTTTCTTATACGAGGCATGCAATTCTAACATCTTCAATTAACATTCCAAAGAATACGAATTCCCGCGCGACTACAGATTAGCAGTATTTCTCTGAAAAGTGTGGCGAAGATACATTTCGACGTTAAATATCGGATTCCTGCTTGTTGAATTAATACGTTGGCCAGGCGTACGTACAGCACCATCCTATGTATCAACGATAACATTGTACCTCGCGTGTATCTGTGCGATTGATAGTAGACCTTACCAAGAAATTTGCAGCTCTATTATTCTCTTTAGTTTATACGTACTTTAAGCTCCGTACGTAGAATCGCGATGGCGGCCTTGCTCGCGACCGTAACTCGTCGTTCGATCTTCATCCCCGTTCCGAGGCTAACATTCGCCGGCCCTGAACCAAACCAACCGCCACATTGCAGCTGCAATCTCAGTCCCTGTCAGCCGTTACTCACCTGTCTTTGCCATCGAAGTCACGCTGCTCTTCGTTCTCCTCCTTCTCCTCTTCCTATGTTTCTTCTTAACTTCTCCTTTATATATATCTCGTCGTCGACCTTTTCCTCTTTCTTTTTCTACACCAAGCACTGACATGCGTTTATTTCGTTCATGGACGGAATCGCGAATTAGGTTTAAAGCTGGACTTGGAAGATACGTAATGTAAAGAAGGTGGAAGAAGGAAATTTATTGACTTTCAGTCAGTTTTGATAGATCAATGTTTACGAAATCCTAAAGGTGAACGTGTCATCACTAATCATTGTAAGGCCGCAAATACAATATTTAATTAATCATCAATAATGCTATCAATATTTGGTTCTAATTGTTATAGGTTTACTGAAATCGAGGTTTTCAGAATTTCATTGTTTTATGAACTATGCAATCTAAGGTCATCACAGGCAATTAGGAATTTTGAAAGAAACATTGAAAACATAAACAATGCAGCTACAATGCCAAACAAATTGTATTCTGTACTGATTTCAAGCGGCCTAAACAATGTCAACCAGAAACTTCATCTTTTAATTTTTTCATATATTATATTTTATCTCTTTATTTTTATATATAATGTATTTGATATATAAACTCAATGTTTGAAAAAGATCATCTTAACTAAATTTGTTTTAAGTTCGTTTAATTTTACTTAACCCTTATCGTACGTTTGCTGACCGCTAGCGAATAAGATTGTTGGCCGGAAGTATTTTCGTCGCAAAAATTGTAGTCAGACCATTTTTAATAATTGAATACAACTTTTCGAGATATTACAATTTTTAAGACTTATTACATGTCCCGAGAATCTCCTGACCCCGGCCCACAGGACGTCGTAAGTTACGATGTTCTAGAGACGCTTTACGGTCCGGGTTATGTAGAATTATGCTTATATTTTGTGTTGCTATGCACATCACGGGAAAAGATTTAGTCATGACAAATAAAATTTATT